>JAAAKG020144257.1:0-33234 GCA_010014905.2 Druon quercuslanigerum
TCAAGACTTCATTTTCAGGAGCTTAGGGGCCTCCCCACTCCAGCAAAATAATTCTATATCTCCTTTTTGCATCCGACACCTCAATTGTGATTTGCCGCAGGTTAGCATGACTCAATCCCGAAATATTGCCTTCTTACTGCCCTTTGCCTTACAATGTTTCCTCATAACAATAAAAATACGTCAAATTATTTACAAATCTGAAAACTTTTAAAAAAGCATGTTGATTAAGAACGAAAAAATTTAAATGCACAGTGTAGTAGAAAGGCATTGTTAAGACACATGTAGTTTTTATTTGTAGCTACAGTGTACAGGAAAGATGCGGCTTCAGAAAGACTGAAAATAACTTTGTTTGACATATCTCTTAGAAAAATATAACTTCCAAAGGCCGTATTTTCTAAATTACATGAAATAAAAATTATTTTTCTTCTTAGTTTTACGGGAAATTTATTGCAAATCCATTTTTGTTGTGAAAAATTTAAAGCGGCATGCTCTAAAGTAGAGGATATTCAATAAGCTGATAAAAGCTGAAATTTTTCATAATTTTTCCAACATCTTAAAGGTTCCCGAATATCCAAAGATATTTACTTTAATATCACGGAACATTCCTGGAAAGTCCCAGGAACGTTCGCGGGCACCTTCACAACTTACTGTTGTTACTTTTAGCAAACAAATATCTTGTAAGCCGTAAGAGAAAACGAATCTCATTTTCGAGTCATAACGCATATACTACACAATAATATGATATCCATATTGTATGCTGACATCTATTTTGCCCTATCTCTGACTATTTACGCGATATTTATTTATAATAATAACGATAACAGCAACTGCTTTTTGGAACTTCCGGACACTTCACATAAATCATAGACGCTCGCTGAATTGAGGTGAACGTAGATACGGCCTTTTTATTTATCTTTAAATAAATGTAAAAAATAGTAATAAAACTAATTTAAAAAATGTATATGGAACCAATGAATTATTTTTAGAGAAAAGTCTGTAAAATTACGCAACGCCATTAAATTTATCATGAAAAAGTAGGCTAATAATTCTCTAACAAAAATTTTGCAAGCACAAAAACAACGAAGATATTTGAGCTTAACCTTTGACCTAGATGGAGGAGTGCAAGATTTCATTCAATTGGATTAAATTTGTGTACTTAATTTCCTTTTCACAAGAAGAAAAAAGAATTTTCACGTACAAATTCCTTTTTTTTAACTTTGCGACTTTAGGAACAAGCTAATATTTATATTTCAGAAAAAAATACTGAATATCGAAAAAAATTGCTGCGAAAATAAAAAATATACTGCCTCTCGGGCTGATGGGGAAGTTTTTCCTGCAGTACGCTACACTCACCTACGTCCTCTGCACCTCGAGACTTTTGCATGCTCTAACTCTCAATAAGGCGCTCTTTACTGCATATAATATATGTGGTACAGTGAGAGTCATATACATTAGGGTGGTCCAAAATTGCATTGCAATTTTGTTTACTCTAGAGGGCAAGTCCCTCCCATTAATTAATGAAGTTTTTTTACAATATTAAATTACATGAAGATTGAGTTTTAATTTTCCTATATTAAGCAATATAAATTGATTGGATGTTGGATATAAGTGTTTAAGAGAAACTTATTTATATTTCACATAGGCCTCTTTAAATGATATAATTTTATGAAATATTTATGATATTTATGATATTTATGATATTTATGATCCTGATGTTGCGAAATGGGTATCTGCATTCAATTTTTCAAAATATATTTTAACTTATTTTCTGGAATAAGTATAAAAAGTTGCAAATCAATCAAGTTTTCAGAAATGAAATTTTAAAAAATGCTAAATTCAAAATAATTCAATTTTTGAATGAAATATATAGTTTAATTCTTTTTACGTTATGAATACATTAATTCATTATTAAATGATTAATTCATTTCACAATGTTAAATTACATAAGGACGAAATTTATTTTATTTTTTAATCAAGTAAATAAATCGATTATTTACTTTAAGGTTATGTAATTGAAATTATATTAATTATGTGTATTTTTATTATATGTTGTGAAACGAGTATCTAAACTCTGATTTCTAAATAATAATAATATTAAATTACATAAATATGCAATTTACTTATATTGGAGAGAGTCGTATAATAAAATCTTACTTAAATTTAACCTATTTCTATTAAAATTATATAATTTTTCGAAATGTTGGTGATATATTGAAATGAGTATCTGAATTCAATTTTCAAAATCAGAGATACATGTGTTTTATTTTTTTTTAAATTAGTATTAAAGGCTATTTATAACTAAAAATTTCAGGCAGTAAGTAAGTTAAATGAATATATATATGAAGTAGAAATAAATTTATTGTTTTAATGAAAAAAATTGTTTGAGGGTTTTTATGTTTCGGACTGTTTCATTAATTATTAGATGATAATTTTCTTCATATTTGTTTTGAATTAGCTTCAAAGGTTCTTAATAAATTAGACTTAAAGAAATTATGTTTCAAAATTTAAAAAAAATTTAATATAAACATTATTTGAATGTTTCAATGAAAAGAATTGTTTCATGCTTTTTATTTTCTGAACTGATTAGTCAATTATCAACTGATTCTACAAAAACTTACATTTTTTAGAACTAGTTTAAAAGGTTATAATTAAATAAAATTTTCAAAAATAAAAGTTCAAATTTAAAAAAATAAAGTAATAGTTATTTGAATTTAGTAGAAATTTCTCAAAGTCGAGAAAATAAGAATTACTTCGGTCATTCGTTCATTTTAGAAATTGAACTTTTATTATTAAGGATTTAATAAAAGTTTCTATACAGGTCAACGTTTCGACACCGCTTTGTGTCTTTCTCAAGGCTGTAAATACAAACGAGGTTTTTCTTTCAGTTGCAATTAAAAACCAAAATTTGCTTCAACGCAAATATAAGCTGAAATATATATGTTATAAAATATGATTTTGAAACAATTTTTCAGCATTTTCAAATTGAGTATAAACTTTAGAAGGACAGTTGTGTAATTTAAAAGATTTCGTAGAGTTAATAATGTGTGCAGGATTTTTTTATTTTTAATTTTTAATATGATAATTGTATTTTAATGGCTCTTCTTTTGTAAAATGATCAATTGATTATTAGCTGAATAATTTTTTTGGGGAAAATTAGAATGAATAAAGATTAAAACTTAGTTTCTTAAAAAGTAAAATAAACAAATAATTTACTTAAAGGTTATATAATGGAATATTGAATATAATTTGCAAATTAAAAGTTAATTTATATTTACAATTCTATTATTTCAACTAGATAATTTTTGTAATGATTCTGATGTTGTGAAATGAGTATTTGAAAGATTCTTTAATTCATATGTGAATATGTTTTTATTTTTTTCTGAAATTAGTATCAAATGTACAAAAATTGAAAAAACTGTAGAGTAAAAATTATTTCAATGATTGAATGAAAATCATAGTTTAATGCTTTTTATTTTTTGATTTATGATCAGATCAATTAATTATGATCTAATTTGTTCACAACATTGAATTACATAAAGATTTATTTTTATTTTTTTGTTAAATTAAGTGCATGAGTCGATTATTTACTTGAAGCAGAGGTGACTCGCCATGCAAATGGGCTGAGTCAGCTTTTTGAAGGACAGCAGAAGATGAAATACTGGCACCACTAGCGCGTCGCCCTACATTTGAATGACAGCTGAATAGAAAGATGGGAGTTTTAGTATTTTTCACAGTTTTTGTAATATTTTGAACGTTTTTACATATTTTTAAAAACTTTGAGCTCTAATTAAGCCAAGATTAACTGTTTATAAAATTTAAAAAAATATCTAGGATTAAAAAATCGTTAATATGCCGAAAAGATTATCAGTATTGAAGCTGTCAACTTTACTGTACACGTAGTCATTTGTTCATTTAAAGATTAAATTAAAAGCTTGAGATATACATTAAATATGGACTAGTGACATCGATGTGTAGATCCGATCTGTCGATCAGGGTATGCCTAAACTCGCTCAAACGATAGGATCCTATTCACGGAAATAATTTTATCTAGAAATTTAAGATACTTTGTTAGTTCAAAAGTATGTTTAATACTTTAAATACAACATTTTTTTGTAATAAATCTGCATTTATTTTTCTTAACTTTATATGCTTAAGCATAATGTATATTTCGAAAGTTCTTGAATATTTAAGAAAACTTTTCAATTTACACTATTCATTCAATATCTAATTAAAAAATAGATGAATTGGCTTTATCCTGGGTTCATTTTATACCGAATTTTAAGAGATTTCAACCCTTTGAAGTTCAATTTTTTTTAGGTCTGACATAAATAAAATAAGGAAAACTTAATCAGTCGTCAAAAAAGAGGTCAAAAACTTTTGCATGGCAGTGTATGAAAGAACATTATTGAGTAGCCCTATTTGTGATATAAGACAGCTGCGGCACCTTAATCATAGGCAAATGCCCCATAATCTCTCTGCCACCCCTGCCCTCTCGCATTTGTGTTTGTTGCATAACATTTGTACAAGGATACTAAATATTGTAGAAAAAAACAGCCTTCAATTCTAAATTTTTTAAAGCGAGGCGAGTTGGAATTTTACTTTCGGGCCGGGTCGGATTCAGGTTTTTCAACATTTTGCACACTCCTACATCAAGTATATTTACTTAATCACCAACTAACTTCACTTCATCGTTTAATGAAAGGAAGAGAGTAAACCCATTGCATGGAACTAAGCCTTATTGTTACTATAACATCGTTCAAAATAGTCATTCACTGCAAGTTTATTTAGAAATTAGTTTCTGTTTTTCAAAAACTATTTAATCAAATAATAAAACGATAATAATGATTACTAATTACCAAGAAATTCCAAAAAGAAATGGGTGTCCTCCGATAAAGTCAAGTTAGCTGTTCATGAAGTAAAAATGCTAAAATAATATATAAAACAATTAACTTAAATTTAAACTAAAAGCAGAAGTACTTTAAAATTTTGCTTAAAAAATAAATAAAAAAAGAAATGCGCAAATTATTAACAATCAATTAAAATATTTATTCAAGAAATTTGCTAGACTTTTATGCGGACAAAAAAAACTTACCGTTATTGCCTCATCGCCCCTTGCTCTCTTGGAAGGATCCAATGAAATTTTTGGAACTGGTTCGTCCTGACCTTTAATCCAAGCTGCAGCGGTATTATTACTCACGCAACCTGCCGTATCGGGATAAATATCTGCATGAAAATCTCTGTATGTCTAAAACAAGAAAAATTAGATAAACAATTAATCTGAGGGGTTAAGCACGCTTGGAATTTAGATTACACTTTTTAATGAAGTCCTTCAAATCTTGTTCAGTTCTATCTAATCTTTAATCACATGCCTGCAGTATGTACTTGGGAAACATAACTTTAACTCCCTTGACGAGTGTTACACCAAGCTGGAGTACTTCATACATTGTCGCTTTAAGAACGTCGTGCGCATTCGAACACAGAAAGAGAAGAAATTTAGGGAAAATTCTTAAATTTCCGTAAATTTCAAACAAGAAATTTAAGATCCGTAAATTTTCAAAAATTTTCAAAATATATAGTATCTAAAAATTTCAAATATTCCTCTATTGCATATAAGCAAAACTCGTGTCTATACGTTCCAATCGTGTTTGAAATCATGAAATTCTTATAAAAATATCGTATACACCAACGGGGAAGACACTTTTTAAGCCAAGTTTAATCTTTTTAGTACGAGTGCATAAGCGCAAAGTTAGAGAAACTGTGCTATAAACTAAAAAGTTAAAGGCAGGAAGGCTGCGAGTTGTGACACGCTTACAAGTGCAGCCTCATCATGCTATACTCACCCATAGAACCTGCTAATTGAGGCGCCGCGCCTGATGCAACAAGGAGATGAAATTTGAAATTTAATTTTTTACATATATATTCTAAATGAAAATTTAATTCCGCATCTTTTCCTCTTCATAAAAAAGTTGTAGCTTTTTTATTTTTAAAATTATTAACGAAAAACGTTGTTTTTTACTAAAAAAAAAAATTTTACTTTGGTTCGCAGAAAAATGGAAACTTTTCTATATTTTGAATTAAAACTTATCAGAAATATGCCTTGTCAAGTTCTCCGACCGATGACGACAGAAAAAGTTCAAAATATTTATTTAAAAGAATATTAATAATTTTTGCCAAGACGATACATAATTCTTGCACAAAAAACTTCGAGGGTTTTGAGAGTCAAGCGGATTTTGAGCAAGAGATACAGAGCGATAGATTTTCTCCCGCGTGTCTTGCAATTAAAAATAGAGCATATATAAAAATCCTTGTTTATTTATTTTTAAAAATTGTTTTTAATGTACAAACAGATATTTTTTGGTGCTTAGGACAATAATTATGTTACATCTTCCCGTATTTGCAAATAAATAAACCTACACAATAATAATTCATCTAATTATTAATTTCAGCATTAACATTATTTTGATAATTAAAAATATAATAAAAATTTTGTTCTCGATATTTTTCAAGTATTTTAAATAAGAATTAATTGACTAATTTATTATTACATATCGCATCTCTGCCACATTTAAGAACATTTCTTTCTCGCACATTTTCATGCTTCGTTCGTTTTCTACCATTCGTAGATTTCAAATTATTTTCCTTTTTTTCATTGTAAAACTTCACTATATTCATATCATAGAATTTTGTATAGCTATTAGAATAATTTAATCGAACAAATTTGATATATGACATAAAATTTTAACGATCTGTTCTGCTAATTGGAAGAGACTGAACTAAACTGATATATTTAATTTTGGTAAAGAAACAACTCACAAACCTATGTAAGTACGAGGGGGGACCCAAAAGTAACGGGACTTGGGTTGCGGCGTGGAGAGAGAGTGGAGAAACCCATTGTTCGGCCAGGTGTATGTTAGGAAGGCGTCTCCTGAGTTAGTGTGCGAAATTCTGTCGCTGTCCGTACATCAGTTCATCCGTGAGAATTTTTTTACAGAAACAGTGCGGCTGTGAAATTTTGTTTCCTGTTGGCGAAATTTGCCGCGGAAACTATTGTAATGCTTAAGAGTGCTTATGGGGATGCTACCCTAAGTAAAATTAGAATCTACGAGTGGTTTCCACGTTTTAAAAATGGAGAAATGTCAATTGAAGGTCAGCTCCATTCAGGACGCCCCATAACATCAAGAAGTGACAAAAATGTCGACAAAATCAATGCCCTCATTCGTGAAGACCGTCGTCGAACCATTGACCAACTCAGAGTTGATTCAGTTTAACTGAGAGTTCAATTCAGAGGATTTTATCCGAAGGTTTGCACATGGGAAGAGTTGCAGCCAAATTTGTCCCTTGTCTTCTCATAGGCGAGCAAAGGGAGCGTCGACTTCAGGCATATATTGAACTTCAAAATCAGCTCAAAGAGGACCCTAATTTTTTTTCGAAGGTGATTACTGGTGATGAATCGTGGTGTTATGGATAAGGCCCCGAAACAAAGCAGCAATCAAACCAGTGGAAGTCACCTGGCTCTCTTCATTCCAAAAAAGCCCGCCAAGTTAAGTCAAATATCAAGACAATGCTCATTTGTTTCTTCGATTGCGGAAGGGTTTTGTGCACGCGGAGTTCATTCCCCCGGGTCAAATTTTTAACCAGAAGTTGTACTTGGAGGTTTTGAAAAGATTAAGGGAGGGTACCCGAAAGAAAAGTGCAGATCTTTGGCGCGCAGGCTTCCATCATGAGAACGCGCCGACTCACACCGCTCTCTCCGTAAATCAGTTTTTGACCAAAAACGGAATGACACCAACTGCCCAACCCCCCTACTCACCGGACCTGGCCCCTGTGATTTCTTTTTTTTCCCCAGATTAAAAATGGACATGAAAGGAAAGCGTTTTGCCACTGTGGAGGAGGTGAATTTAAATTTAAAAAATGTTTTGAACAATGGAAGCATCGTTTGCAAAAGTGCGTTGTGGTCAAGGGAGAATACTCTTAAGGTGATAAAAATTTGGTGTAAAAGTATTGAAATATAAAGAAATTATGACGAAATTCCCGTTTTTTTGGGTCTCCCCTTGTATATTTACAAATAGAGGTCAGACGAAGGACACATCGAATACAAAAAAAATAGAGATTCTTTATTTTTACGACTTTTATGAAGTTCATGTCCCTAGAAGTGGCAATATTAAAATATTTTCATCATAGACGAAGAACTATTTATTATAAAACACGATTTTCACTATTCCTCGTGTTTTAATTACTAAATCACGGCGGGCTGGGAAGCACAGTTGCACCTTACGCTGGGGTAGCGGTTTTCCGGCCGGGGCTTAGTTTACGCGGGACAAAATCTATCGCGCTGGTAAATAAAAAATCAACAGTTTGTTAAATACTATTCCAATTGAGATAAAACTTTTTAGAAAACTTCCTTAAACAATCCTGAACCACTTTCTCACTAACAGCTTTTGCTTGATCCCGAAATGTTAGAAGTTGTTTGTGCGCGAATTATGCACCGACTTAACAAAAAATTATTATCAATCTTTTGAATAACCATTTTCAACTAGACAGCTACACCGGTCGCAGAAAATGATAATGCATATTTCTGATAAGTTTTAGTACAAAATATAAAAAACTTTCCATTTCAATGCGAGTTGACGTGAAAAAATCGAAATTTTTTAATCACAGAGAAAAAAATAGTTTTTGGTAAATAATTCGATAAATAAAAGAGCCACAACTTTTCATATGGGAAAAACATGCGAGATTAAACTTTTATTCAGGAAGTATATTTGAAAAATTAAAATTCAAGAGATTATTTTCGAGTGCTCAGGGGCCTCCCAACTCCAGCAAAATAATTCTATATCTCCTTTTCGCATCTAGCACATCAATTTTCTCAGGCACGTAAACAAAAAAAAATGAATATGCAAACAATTCACGCCGTTCGGTTGTTGACATCTGCTATCGTTACATTTCTTCGTTTCGGAAAATTAATGTAAAATGTAAATGGAGCCAGTACCGTACACTTTAAAAAACAATCCAAGTACGATTAACCAAAACTCTCAATCCAAGTTCAAAATATTTTAAACTTAGTAAATAGCTGAGGCTTCATCACCAGAATAGAGAAACCAAGATTTTTAATTGAAACATTTTCAAGCTCTCTTTTACGAGACATTAATCTATTATCTTATGTAATCAAAATATTAAAATAATAAATAAAATTTTTAAATATTGTCTTAAATGACAAATTAAAAAGTTCTATAACTGAATATAAAATTATATATAGACTAAAAATCGACTATTATTATAATTTTCCATAATTCTATAGTTCAATTTACAATTTTATATTTAATTCTTATATTTTTTGTTTACTATTCAGAAACAATATATTTAATAAATATATAAATCCTAATTTATTATTAATCATTAATCTTAATATTACGATCATTCTCGAAAAAAAATGAAACGATTTTTCTCAAGCACTTTATCTTTTTTGAATGTAAGTTTTGTTTTAAAAATATCGAAAGATTTCTTGATTAACTTCTCTTAAAAGAAAATTTGATAAAATTGTTTTTATTAAAAAATTGAATTTCTACGATTTTTCCAATGCATTTTAATGAATCCAGGGCTACTCAACAATGAGCACCATCGTGACCACGGGCAACTCTCATGAAACTTTTACACGTTATTTAAAAAGAAATTTTATTTCCTGCTGCATGTGTTAAAAGGTAACTTTTCCCATGCATAGAATACAAAAGAATTAAACCATTAAATTTTACATCCTAAGATATTTCTATTTTATAAAAAGACCGAAGAAAACAAAAAAATTTACTCATATTTTTAGTTTACGATTTATTCTTAAAAGTTTCTTATATATGAAAATATGAAGGTTATGTAGGATTGTCGATATATTCCAGGCATCTCTAACGAAAAAAGGTCTTTTTACCGTATTGAGTAGTTAATGCGCCTTTTTTTGGTAAAATGGATTATTAAGGTTCCTTATTAAAATTCCAATTTTTCTAGAAATGACAACCGTCCGTCACGGAGATATTTTTTAAAAAAGTTCAAAAAATCGCGTTTGCATAGACTGTCCATTTAATTTTAGAGTAAAATGTTCACACCAAAATTAAACTGGACGAAATTCTGAAAAATTTGAAGGCAAAAAAACCTGCTCTATCTTCAATAGGTGCGTCCAAAAAACTAGGATTTTTTTAAAGAGGAGAAAAACCCCAGTTCTGAATTTTGCACCTGTACTTTGGAACCTGTTAATTGTACTAAACAAATTTCTAAGCTTCAATTACAGTAGACGCAATTTCGAGTAATTCTAAAAAAAAATTTTAAATTAAAAAAACTTTTTGCCTATTTTTCAGGGCAAATTACTAGTGAAAAGTTTTTTCAAAATACTTCGCTTCTCAGTGAAGCTACGTAAGTAGCGAAACAAATAAAATTGTAGGGCAAGAACCTGTGCGTAAATCTAAAAAAATAAATAAATAAACTTCTAGTCTTCATAGATCAAGAGTTATGACTCTTCAAAAAACATAATTTTTTGCTATTTTGAGCTATTTGTGGACAAAAAAGATTTTCAAAACTGCTCGTTTCGTACATATCCTATAGAAAAATGTTAAGAAAACCAATTATAGAGGACCGAACGCGGCTTGCGGATTTGAGCGAGCTTACGACGTACGACTGTTGGTTCTCGCTCGGTCCTTGTATATTCCCCACACATGTGCCCACACTTTGAGTCCATCAAAATTTTTGAGTCCCTCAAATTTTATACAATTTCCATAAATGTATATTATTACAATTTATAACATACATTGTCATTAAAACACACGTAGTTTTATTGTCTCGTTTTAAAAAAAGGCACATCCATTTTAAAAAACTTGTAATCAAAATTTTATTGCAACTTCTACCGTTCAAAAACAGAGCAGCCTGACCGTTTTTTAACTCTTAAATTATATCCCTAACGTCAGTGACCCAGACTTTGTCAATTGAATATTTTACCACATCGTGTTATAAATCGCAGTTGTGATGGATTATTGCATTATCTCCTAATAATTGACCAAAACAGTCTATCCAAGCGTATCTTTGAAATACTGTGAAATTTTTAAATAAAAAAATGTATTTTTGGGATTTTTCATTATTTTGTATGCTGTCAAAACTTGAATTAAAAATTTTTCAAGGAAACTCAGCAAGTTGTTATGATAATCTTGCAGGGCATTCAAAAATCAACATTTTTCTTTTTTTCATATCGTGCGTTATTTAGCTTAAAAGGTTCATTTTCGTGTGTTTTTTTAAACTTTGTGTATGCTATGACTCTGGTAATTTTTGGTTTCGTAAAGAAAAATCATTAGGATACATTGTTCGACTTTTTGAATACTATGAATATCCGTACAGAAAATTTTTGAATTTTGAAGAACGTGGTCTCAAAAATATTAAAAATGCGCTCACTTTTTGAATTTTTATGCAGCATGGCTGGCTAACGAACTTGACCTTCAGTTTAGGACACTAAAAAAGTGTACTAAAGGCCAATATAATAGATTAATTTTTTCTAAAGTTATCGTAGAAACATACAGATAGACATACAGACAGACAAATTCGTAAAAACCTGATTTTCAGTTTCAGGGAATCTCAAAACGTGGACATTTGACAAAAACTGGGGGGGGGGGGGGGGTCGAATTCTACACAAATATAATACCTTCTCTGAGGGGAATGTAAAAAATGGCATTGTATACACCAGAAAATTTAATGCGACCGTATTTGAGCAGTTAGGTGGCATACATGCATTCATAGTTAATTACAATTTCACTTTTTTCTCCTTTTCTGTTAAAAAACAATCAATTGATCAACAATTATTTAAATAATACGCTATACTCTATCAATTGTGTGCATATTTATTGTATTTACTTTGTGAAAATCACTTACAGAATATCCACTGTCGAAATTCAATGAAAAAAATACAAATTAACTGGTTTTACATTACTTATTTATTATTTACAAAAAATATTATCAAGGGGATTAGTTTTATAACAGTGTATTATTTTATGTTAAGAGTTCCAAAAATTGATAATCTTAATCATCGCAGAGGAAACAATTATTGCTAATTATTGTTAATAAATGCATCTGTAAAAAAATTAATTACATAATAATATAAGTGATGAAGAAACTAATCAAATAATTCACTAATTGGTTGACTCATAAATAACTTCGTATCAAAATATAGTCTATATCAAAGAAACTTGAAAATTGTTTTGTAAGATAAGCTCTCTTCTACGCCACCCCTGAAGTAGAGTGTATTTGATCAGTCCATCAATTAGTCAATTATTTAATTATTTTCTTTATCACTTGCATGCGCGATGATTAAGATTATCAATTTTTGGCACTCTTAACATAAAATCATACAATGTTATAAAACCAATCCCCTCAATAATATTTTTTGTACATAATAAATAAGCAATGTAAAACCAGTTAATTTGCATTTTTTTATTGAATTTCGAAAATAGATATTCTGGAAGTGATTTTCACAAAGTAAATACAGTAAATATGCACACATTTTATAGAATGAAGCGTATTATTAAAGCAATTGTTGAACAATTGATTGTTTTTTAATCAAAAAGTAAAAAAGTGAATTTGTAATCAACTAAAAATGCGTTTATACCACAAAAATGCTCAAATACGGTCGCAGTACATTTTCCAGTACATACAGAGCCTTCCTAACGAAAAGAGTCAATGTTTCATGGTCATAACGTTATTTTACAGGATACGTACGAAACGAGTAGTTTTAAAAAAACTTTTAGGTCTACCAATAGCTCAAAAAAGCATAAAAGTTATATTTGTTTGAAAAGTCATAACTCTTGATCTGTGAAGAATAGACGATTATGTTTTTTTTTTTAGATTTATGCACGATTTCCTGTCTTATTACTTTTTTCTTGTGCCATTTACGTAGCTTCACCGAAAAGTGATCTATTTAAAGAAATGAACACGAGTAATTTGCCCTAAAAAATTGGTAAAAAAATGTTCAACTTTGTGATACAATAACTTATGACCTATTGGGGTTAGGGCATTGCATTTTTTAGAATTAATCAAAATTGCGTCATCTTTAATTGAAGTTTTGAACATTTTTTCTTAAATTAACACGTTCCAAAGTACAGTTACAAATTTCAGAATTGGGCATTTTCTTCTCTTTTTTTAAACCCGGGTTCGTTGGAGGATTAAAACTCGGCAGCTGTTGAAGATAGGTTTTTTGCCTTTAAATTTTTCAGAATTTCCTCCAGTTTAATTTTGGTGTCGAAGATTTTGCTCAAAAACTGAATGCGGTGGATTAGTCTAATCAAACACGATTTTTGGAACTTTTTTCAAAAACATCTCCCGGACGTACATATGCCATTTATAGAATACTTGGCATTTTAATCAGATTACCTTAATAAACCGTTTTAGCTACGAAAAAAACGGTCCTTACCTACATAATACGGTGTAAAAGTACCAGATGCCTGGACTAATATGCAATATAAAAAATATACTTTTGAATTAAGTAGAAAAGTTTGTGCTTTTTTTTAAAAGTATTTATCAATGAAGATTTAAATTGAAATATTATATATAATACACGGTGTGCTAAATGTCTGAAACGGTTCAATAACTCGAAAATAATGTATTATATCAAGAAATGGTCAAGACAAAAGTTGCAGAGTATTCAGTGGACTTTTTAATGGGGAAGTAAAAACTTGGATCCAATTTATTTTTTTTGGACTTACGGGACCAACATTTTTTTTCGTAACTGCGAACCCTTATTTTTTTTAGTAGGTTCGTATTCAACATAGTTTTTTGCGTTTAGATAGTAGGAGCCTTGGTTTGGGTATTATGACAAAAAATGTGTTTTTTATGAATTCACTGTATTAGTTTTTAGAATAGACCCTTCGGAATAAAAAACGCTCTCTCTTGCGCCAGAGAATTCCAAACCAGTTAGCATGTTTGGGCGATTTACATGGCGAGATGCTATTTGGCCAAAGTCGTGCTGTGGCCTGTGGGTGTTATCATTAGATTGTCACTCCGTAAAAAATTACCGTTATGTCTAAAATGACAAGTTGGTACTGTGCATAATGGAACACAATTTCTGCGCAAAGTTGAACCCGAAAAGAATCCTATCCTTTAACTTCAAAGACACAATGCAGACGAGTCAGCAACGGCGCAGAATTGGCAGAAATGCGTTCAAAATTGCTGTATGTAGAGTGATTTACTGAAATAGGTGTTCAAAGTCGCTACTGTTAACGGATAGACACTGATGGAGGTGATAATACAATTCTGTCAAAATATTATGTTGCATTTTTTTTGTTAGAAGATTTGCGTGTTTTCATATGCGGTGTTTCAGTTTTTCTAGATTGGCTGGTTAGAATATGTAGACATGGTTTTTGAGAAACTCCCACAAAAAATAGTCGCGTGGTGAAAGATCTGGTGACCTAGGCGGTCACTCAATTGCACCACGCCTTCCGATCCAGCGATTGGGGAGCGATCGATTTAGAAATTCCCGTAAGACTAACGCATGATGTTCTCCTAAACCGTCTTGTTGCAATCTTTGAGATTAAAGATTTTCACCAAATACATTTTGAATGACCGGCACAACTTGATTTTCCAAAAGTTACAGATAATTCATTGCAGTCAAATCACCTTCAAGACAAAACGGCCCAATGATACCACGTATGCAGAAACCAGCCAACTCATTGAGCTTTTAAGGGCACTGGGTATGGTACGCACTTATCCTGGAAAATTTAGAATCGCTCCAATAATGACAATTATGTCGCTAAACAGCCCCACTCACTTCAATTGTCTCTTCATCAATAAAAACTATAAAATCGAAAAAAGTATTATCGAGCTCGTGAAATGGATAATTTCTTTGCAAAACTAAGTTCGCCTATCAAAAATATGTTCCTTCGACTTCTGGGTTAGAATAACTGTGAACGGATTTGATTTGTTTCTCAGAAGCATTCGATAAACGGATGATTTGCTAGCATCAACCGCCTGTGCGACGTTTCTAGAATAAGAAAAATAAAATGAGGATCTTCTAACGACGGCTTGCATCACTCTGCTGCTACAGATTTGGGTCTGTAACTACGAGGCCGGTCCTCGAATGTTCCAGTTTAAAAAAATCGCATGACTGTTTTTGGACTGTTGATTTTGAAATTGGAGCATGATCGGGATGCATTTCATTAAATAATTTTGCTGCATTTTCGTATGATCTTACACGATCACAATAAGCTCGCATCATAAGCAACGTAATGCTATCCTTCTTAATTAACAATATGTTTTCACAGATGGCTTAAGGGACCACGATAAGTGCTGAATTAGGTAGACAGCATAAAAATAAACAACAAAAAATACAAACGAAAACATAAGCCTACATTCGTTTTCAGTTTTGGATTCTCAAATGAAACCATCGTAAATCGGGAAATAGCCATAGGTAGGCGCGGTGGTTGGGCAGCTCACGCACACAGTGCGCAAGCAGTCAGCGGTTTCTGCAACACCGCGATGCTCTACGTCTATAAAAAATACATTTTCTGCCATGAGAACCAAACCAAGGCTCTCAAAAAAATCTAAGATACCCTACCTAAAGACAAACAATCATGCTGAATACGAATCTGCTATACAAATTAGAGATTCTCACTTGAGAAAATCAAGGTGGATCCCGTAAGTCCCGAAAAAGACATCAAACCCAATTATTTCATTATTTTCGAAATATTCGACCAATTCCAGACTTTTGGGGCACCCTGTATGTGGTTCCTTCATAATTGAAAAATATATATATAATAATAATCAGCTATATAATTTAGACTTATAAACTTTAAAATATTAACCATTATTTAATAAAAATATAAACATACATAGTAACTGAATATAAAATTTAAAATCTTAAAAAGTAAATCTAAATATTTAATTTTTGTTAATATTCAGCTGCATCCTTCATTCCATGTCTCATGGCCGTCAGATCACAAAAAGAGACCGGCGAAAACGTCGCGTGTATTGAGAACACAGAGCGACCGATTGATAACAGCTTTCTGCACCAATCTATTGTACAATTGACTATGTACATTGGTGTGTTCAGCAGGACAGGGTCGGGGACAACACGCGACAACACATTCTAGGTTTTTAGTGTCTGTATGACACGCTCTGCATCTATGACTGGGAACTTCTTCACGTAAAATGCGAACTCGGTATGCTAAGGTGGAAATGACATTGATCTGAGGAAAGCAAAAGTATACTCCTTCGACAAGGACTGATCTTCTACATTTCTGTGAAAGTTTCCGTGCATTTTTTAACACCTGCTTTCTTTACTTGGGCTTTTAGAAGTTATGCATCTATATGGAGTATGGTACTTTTCTCACTTCCGATGTTAAAATTTAGGCCAACAGTGTCAGTCGACTGCCCCGCGGCTTTGTAAAGAAATCCTCCTTTTGTCAATCACCTCGTATTCACTGAACATTTTTAGAAGAGGATCTCTTACAATTGCAACGATGTAAGCTGTACCCAGAAAAATTCGATTATGAAGACATTGAAGATTTACAATTCCGCGTCCACCTTAACGGCGTTGGATGTATAATCGCAGAACTGGAAGATCAATTCTGTTGAAGAAGAAGCTCGCATCTGCTTCGGAGAGACAAACTGATTTTACTTCCCGAATGTGGCTCTGCCCTGCGCTCAGGTATGTATAGGCCTCCGGTGCCAGGAATGGGATTCCGGGAACGTCAGTAATCCGTCTTCGCTTCAGATTAATCTTGACAAGCAGGTCCGATCCAAAGTCCATACCAATCTCTCCTGTGCAATCCTCGGCGATATTTAAAGCACTTTGAAGTTGCATTGATCTAGAAGCATAGATCTTCAGGTCATTCATATAAAATATATGAGTGACCTTATGCTCAGTATGATTAGTGTTGCCGCAGAGGTATCCAGGAGTGTAATGCAAAACAGCACATAACTCATGGAGTCGCTCTGAAAACTCCCCTCTTGAAGAAGACGATATTCGTTCTCACACGACAATTTCCAGACGAGATAGTAAATCTAGTTTCCTAATGGGAATAAATCTTTCTATGCATCTTATTACATCGACATGCCACGCTCGTAAGCTGCTACGTCTTTTCAGACGACTTTAAAAATGAGGTGAAGATGCGGGCTAGATGTTGGTGCGTAGAAGTAAACTTCTCCTGGACATTCCTCCTCAGAAGTCCTTGAAGTGGATGGTATTTTTTAGTGTTTGCCTTTAATTCTAGTGTTTTCTGAATTTTGTACACAGCTCTTTTCGCCAGTTTCGACACCTTAACTGCATATGACCTTGTAACATTTAGACATTAAAAGATTGCAAAAATAGTTTTTAAAAAATGTATCATTTCCAGGTACAGGTAAAATCCTATGCTGTGACGTGTCTGACAGGACATCTCTATCGTTCGTCACGGAAGCTTTTTGACGAATGGCCTTTAACTCCCTACACAAACTGGCACACCCAGAAATCAAAGCAAGGACGAAACTACGTGTGGCCATCTATCAAGGCCGACTGCCAAAAATGGGCACGAGCCTGCCTGCAATGCCAACGGGCAAAAACATATCGTCACGTTTTGTCACAAGTAAGTATCTTCTTCGCACCATCCTCACAATCGTGGAACGATTCTCACGCTGGTCAGAAGCTTATCCGGTGGAAAATAACAATACTGACACCACCGCTCGAACACTCTTCACTCAATGGATCTCCTGGTTTGGAGCACCATTACAGATCACAAAGGGCAAAGGTAGGCAGTTTGAATCCCATTTGTTCAAAAAATTAAATGCCTTACGTTTGCCAGGTGAATTTTTGGATCCTTTTTCAGGAATGTAAGATAAAGTTACTACGCAATTCGTGAAGGACGTGAAGATGCACTTTCATACCCCGAAATCAGTTTCTGGTTCTTGTCACGGAAAAATATATGCTTTTGTCTTCCAGGATCTACGAATTCTGCGACCGCGTTTTCGTTCGCCACGAGGAAATGAAAATAGCTCTGCAGATGTCTTGATAAGGAAGCACAGCAGCAGTATACATCAATCCAACTTCGTGAAACACTCACACGTAAAGTTCAAGATGAAACATGCAACAATACTGGAACGACAACCAGGTTTGACAGACGAGTAAGATTTCTTGAACTTTCTTTTATTGTGATTACACTGCAGTCCCGCTATAGAAGCCGTTTCGGGAATACCGATTATCTCCTTCGTACTATCTCGGGACTCGCTAAACCATAAACAATCAGGGTCGTATGGATCATTTCTGTTGGAGTTTCGGTTTAAACACATTTTGGCCATTTTCGTAATATAATGGCATAATGAAGGTTAAAATGTTTGTGTGAGCTTTTTTAAACAAAAACAAGAATCAACACTGCTAGAATAATAGATTTATGGCTTTCACTATTATTCATTATGATAAGAGATATGTCGGGTTTCAATTGTGTACAAAACTACGAATTTTGCCGACGTTTCGTGAACATTGCACTTCACATCTTCAGGGCTGACCTGAAGCCAGAGCGCCCCACCATGGAGACAGGACGCACCTGATTGGCCAGTCAAGTCTTATTTATAAAAATCCTGGAGGACGGAAAGCCAAATCGGATTGGTATTATAATCGTTGTCCCTATTGATGTTAGTAGGAAGCTTTAAGATTTCGATTGCTTCTCTATGTTTTCTTGGAAAAATATTGTGGGTTTTTGCGTTGACGGTTGTTTTATCAAATCAAACACAACATCGAAACCATATTTAAACCACCTACGAAAACAGGACAACTTCTAAGCAACCCTAAAGACAAAAAGGCACTTCTCAGTGATCCAGGAGTATATAAAATCCCTTGTTCTTGTGGCAAAGTCTCTATTGGACAAACCGGGAGAGCGGTGAGCCAGCGCATAAAGGAACATGAGAGTAAAGTCAGGCTAAAACATATCACGCAATCAGCACTAGCTGTACATCATATCGAAACAGGACATAACATTTTATTTGATAAAACAAACGTCATCGCAAAAACACACAATATTTTTCCAAGTAAACATAGAGAAGCAATCGAAATCTTAAAGCACCCTTAAACATCAATAGGGACAACGGCTTTAATACCAATCCGATTTGGCTTTCCGTCCTCCCGGATTTTCTAAATAAGACTTACTTGGTCAATCAGGTGCGTCCTGTCTCAATGGTGGGGCGCTCTGGCCAATCACAAGCATCGTAGAGAGTATACATAAGAACAACGTAACGTGATACCTCAGTTTCAGGTCAGCCCTGAAGAAGTGAACTGCAATATTCACGAAACGTCGGCAAAATTCGTAGTTTTGTACACGATTGAAACCCGAACTATCTCTTTTATCAACCCTGCTGGAAGTAAAGAGATAGAAATCCTACCACTTTCTATCTCTCGCCTATACCCGTCTATCTCCATATGAATCCACATCCACGCCTATCTCTTTAAATCTCCTCTTTTCTATGCCTTTCTATCTCTTGTCTACACTTACCTATCTCTTTCTATCTCCCTCTCAATCCGCATCAACGCTTATAACTTTAAATCCCCACTTCTCTTTCTATCTCTCACGGTTCTCTCCTTTTTCTTCTAATCCCCACTTCTCTATCACTTTATACCTCTTTGTCAATTACAGTTCGCTCTTATCTCTTTAAATCCTCACTTCTCTAACCACTTTCTATCTCTAGCCTATTCCTGTGTATCTCTTTTTCAACCCGTTTCCATCTCAATTCGCTTACATCTTTTTTAATCCCCACTTCTCTATTCCTAGCTATCTCTCGCCTATTCTCGTCTTGTTCCTATCACTTGCAATCCCCACAATTCGTTCCTATGTGTTTCAATCCCCTCTTCTTCATTCCTTCCTATCACTCGCCTGTTCCTATAAATCTTATTTTATCTCCTTATCAATCACAACTTGCTCCTTTGTCTTTCAATCCCCACTGCTCTATCCCTTCCTATAATTTACCTGTTCTATTCGATGATGACTATAGTATGCATTTCGGAATACGCACGATGCTAAAAGTTTCCACTGTAGTCAACTGTTTCTTTATTCATTTAATACTAATATTTAAAAATAATATGCTCTTGTTAATATCTACCAGTAAGATTAATATCTACCAGTCAGCGAAAGTGTGAGACTACTAGCATTTAGAATTATTTGTGTTAGAGTGGTTTTCGGCAATAATAAATCCTTTGAAATATGTCTGTACTTGCGAAATTTTCTCGCCCTTGTTCAGGTCACGAAGATCTGGAGGTGACTAATACAAACGCAATTATTAGTAAGCCTTTTGAGTCAAAACGTGTTTATTTGTATCAATATTAAAGGATTCTTGGACTTCCTGGTTTCACCTCTCCGTGGTAAGCACATAGGTTGATGCCACTCCTTACTATTCGTTCGTCATTTTAACAATCTTTAAATAAATTCCATGTTTTTCCATTGTTAATTTAAATATGATTCATCACTGTTACGAATGACGACGAGTTTATACAGTTTTTATTAATGAATTAGCAGTTTACATCTTACACAAAATAATCATTGACGTCTTACGTAATTTATGGACGACCCCTAAGATGTTTTGTAACAGTACTGCTTTATTTTCTGGTAAGGAGAGATGATTCGGGTATGTCACGAGTTTAAAAAGACACAAACATTTTGTATGGAGAAATAGACTAAAGAATAGAAAACAAAAGAATAATCGAAAATAAAAGAGATAAATCTACATAAAAAATGAAGAAATTTAAATTAGATTTATATCCAAATTGAAAATCATATTTAACGTCCATTTATCAAATTGATGAAAACTCCTGTAAAAAACAAGAAGCCAACGAACAAATTTGGACCACACCAAACAATCAAAAATGCTCCAATTGTAATCTGAAAAAATCCTTGTTAAAAACAAAAATTCCAGACAAAAATAAAAAGAGAAAAGAAAAATGCGAGAATTAAACAAAAGTTATACCCTCATTCGATTCTCAGGTATCAAAGAAAGAATACCTCTTCTCTGGTGCTGTTTATATTTTTCTTTTCTTGAGAAGGGTACTGTATGAGTACCGAAACGTTTGTAATATAATTTTATTTTTTATTTTCAATGATCTTTTTTTGTGATTTGATAATATTAAAAATAAAAAATACGAAAGAAAGAAAAGGAGAAGAAAGGGGATGTGGTTGGTGTGATTGGAGCATTTTTTTATTGTTCGGTGTGGTCCAAATTTGGTAATTGTAATCTTGTTTTTTACAGGACTTTTCATAAATCAACATATTCAAAAAGTTTAAAATATATAGCAAGGACAGATCGGCTGAGATATAGAGAGAGATAAAGTTTTTAGCAGAAAGAGATAGCCTTGGGGATAGAAATAAATAAGATTTCTGGAAGGGAAGTAGACTTTGCGATAGAAGGAGATACAGATTTCTATAAGAGAGATAGACTTAGGAATAGAAGGAGATCTCAATTTCTATAAAAAAGATAAGACTTAGGGAGAGAAAGAGATCAAAATTGCCAGCATGGAGATGATCTTAGGGATAGAAAAAGATATCAATTTTGTCGTGGAGATAAGACTTAAAGGTAGAAGAAGATACTCATTTAAAGAAAGAAAGATAGGATTAGGTAAAGAGATACAAATTTCTAGTCAAGGGGATAGATTTAGGGATAGAAACGAATTCAAATTTTTGCTCCATACAGATAGACTAAAAGATAGAAGGAGATAGACAGTACCAGAAATAGATATTACCAAACACAAGGACAGACAGAGGAATAGTAAGACACAATGGTGGATAGAAAGAAATAGCGTTTTGGGGATGCAAAATGGATACTTGGAAGATACGGAAAAGTTCTATTTCTTTCTAACACTTTACTTCCAGCAGGGAACATAATCTGACAATCGAAATTAGAATTATCGCACTTTTCCAAAATTTGAAATTTGGTATTTAAAAGAATCATTTTCTACACTTGTGTGAATTTAAATGTAACCAAACAGAGATGTAGATAGTTTTCGACGCTAATACATAAGATAATTAAATTATATAATTACCACGTCTCACGACCGAGAGACAGGTGATTCCACTCTGTGACAGAATCAATACCACGATCCGGGAAAGTTTCGTGCACCCTAAGGACACGGAGCGACCCAAGGACGACCACTTTCTGCATTTTCCCCGCAAGTGTTTTAACATATCGTTTACACGCAGGAATGCTATTCAGGCTACCAACCAGTGAAAGCTTGGCACCTTCAAGAGCACCGATGATAAGGATGATTAATTTAACAGAATATTCCGGTTACAATAGTTGCAACTCTCCATTCACCATTTGCGGATGAACATTTAGGCTTTCCAACAGACAGATGATAAGTTTATGGGAAGTCGAATCGAAAGCTTTCCGGTAATCAATCCAGGCCATCAATAGGTCACGCTGGTAGGATGCTGCATCTTGCAGACATCCTGCTACGCCTTTCTTTGAGCCGAGTTGTTCATACAATTTTTTGCCACACACGTCCGATTGTCCGAATAATCCTATCATTTAGGATAGCTGTAAATATCTTATAAAGTGTGTTCATACAAGTGATTGAGCTGTAATTCTTTGGGACAGCTAAGTTGCCCATTTTTGGCAGGAGTACTGTGCACCCTTCCACCAACCACTCCCGAATTGGCTCTTCCGACTTCAAATGTGAGATGAATACACGGGCCAGATGCAGATGGGCTGAAGGAAACTTCTTCCACCAGAGGGTCTTGATACCATCTGTTCTCGTTAGTGATGGGTGGGCATTCTTTCTCATGTCTTGTTATGAAGGCATCACACAGCTCCTTGAAGCTATTTATGTTCTCTGAGTCTTCCTTCAGTCGATGTTGTACTTCGTAGCATTCTCTCCAAAATACTTCGACCTCCTCTGGTTTGGGCGGGTGGTCGACAATAACTGGAGCGTCTTGGAAGAGTCGAGATGGGTCAGAGAAAAACTGTTGGTTTTCTCTGACCCACCTCTCTCTCTGCGCTAGACTTCTCTTAGCGTCAGATAGTATCTGTATCCTCTCAACAATATGCTGCCTGATGGTCAGCAGCTTTGACATGTTAAGTGTGTGATAATGGATCCGGAGTTCCCGCGCGAACTTTCAAACCTTGACAGTAAAATTGCCGTTAGATGTTATGGAGTCAATCACACACTGAATGCGGGACGCGTACTGTCTTGCACAGCCTATTTTTATGGCGACTTGATGCATTTGTCTATTGATCTCATGATCAACCGTCGATTTTGTTTTACGGTTCGCAGCGGCCAAAGCTCTCGCTGCAGTATACACACACCAAATAATAGTCCAGAGGTAGGATTCTTCGGAAAATTGTCGACGAAGCTCTTCATCCATTTCAGGAAGATCTTTAGGCTTGGCGGAAACCTGGATGTTGATGTTTCTCCGGGGCATAAAACATCGCTCGAGGTCTTTCTGATGCCTGCCCGCGGTTACTGTTAGTGCCACCTTTTAATCTCTGCTTTCGGCATGTTCTGGCTCTGGTAGAGTATGCGCTACGCTTATATAGCCCCTTTTTTGAAGTTCTTCGGCATGGTTTCGTAGACGTTGATGCAAAAAGTGCGATAGCTCTGGGCATTTCTCGCACCACAGAGCATGCAGTCGTACCATGTAATTCTCTCGTTCAGCAGTTACACTCGCATCGTAGCATTCTAGCAAATCGTGATTTCGTCGCTTCGTCCGCCTAAAAGCCCCAAGATTCCGCCGATCCATCGCATTGATCCCATCTTCATTGGCTCCCCCAGACCTAGAGTGATCGGCATTGTTGGCCGACCCATTGTCGGGAGCCAGCGCGTTCAATTGTTTTGAACCGCTTTCACTGCAACTATGTTTGGTGTTATCATTGTTGTTCCCACGAGAAGCTAGGGAAAAGGGTTCGTCCATCCTTGTAGAGCTCCGCATACAAGGATAAGGCTGCGTGCTCTGAGAGGTCACCCGGTATCTCAGAGTCACCGTTCTAGCCTCCTCACGCAGGTGCCATTCAGCTTTCGGCACGGTTTTCACACGTCCGGTTGGTGGTTAATTCCTTCGGGACTACCCCTTGACAATTGTGCGCGACTGACCATAATTGTTTGTAACCATATTCAGCAGAAACCCTTGGTACTGGGACCCTCTATTAACAACCCGAGGACGCGTTCGGTGGCTTTGTCATAGGCCTTCAATAATTTTAACAGGTAAGCACTGCACCATTGTAAGAGCCTCAAGATCGTGGAAGCACGATTGAAACGTTGCTGTTTCCATCATGCTGTGAGACCTCACAGTTGATTTTTAAAAAATAAATGGACTAGTGGTCAGCACAAAGCTATACTTCATTACATCATCTATTGTTATCAACTCTGGTCAACACTAGAACATCTTAAAGGCAGTAACTAAGTTACGTCGAAAGCTAGCGATAGCACGTTAGGCTTCCGTGCAGGATAATTTTCAGAGACTATTTGTTTATCATTTTGATTTAGAAAGTTTCCAGGTGACAGAATGTAGATGACAGTTGAGTAAACAAGTAAGAGTGAACATTCAGAGGTTATCATACTAATTTTACTTGCGAATCCTAAAAAATTTAATATTTTCTTACAAGTGTTTTATGAAAAAAGTTTAATATTCGAGAACTCTGGATAAGCATTTAGGTTTTTCTCTTTTCCAGTCTGGAGATGCTAGGACTCCACGAATTTGGTATACTTAAAATTAAAGAAAGAATTAAGTATTAACATATACGGTAGGTTGCATTGACTGAATGTCAATATTATGAAAAAATTATGTTTATACGCGAGCATTTTGTTTTATGCGTGCGCTTTCATGTATCGGCAGTGGAAGAAAAACAAGTAGGGAAAGTTGCGATAGCTGGTAGTGCAATAAGTGAGAGGATATTGTAATAACTTCGATAAAAGCATCGAAAACAGTTTGGGGTCTATCGTTATTATTTAATGTGTGATCGTTTGTGATTCGTATTCCCTTTCATTTGTGTCCACAATAATGTTTAAAGCACTAAGAAATCAGAAACCTTAGCCCTAATTCCCCTGTTCTCACTTGTTATTTGATGTAGAAAATATCATTTTAGACCGGCATATTTTATAAACCTAATATCTGAAACCTTTTCGCCAGGCGACTAAAATTTGTTTGCAATGGTTGAAATCTTAAAATATGTGAAAATGATCTATATGCCCTTCAAAGATAACACGTTCCGTAAGGGAAGGACATGTTCTGTTGACATGGAGTTAGGTGTAAGGGCATATAACCGGATAAATTTCTGAAATTTTAAGCCCAGAAAAAACAATTTATTTTTAAAAACCAATTGCTGGGGCAATTTTAGAGTTGAAACTTAGAAAAACTGCTTTTCACGATAAACAAATTCAAGGTTAGCGAGTGCCACATCGATTCAAGAGTTTCATTTTTTCTTGAAACATAAAATTTAGGCTCTCTCCGTAACTTTCGGAACGAAAATATAGGCTTCTCATATATACCATACATTAAACTATGATTTCTTATCAAAAACTCAAAATCAAAATTTTTTACCTTTCTAACAAAGGTCAAGAGTATCGATTTTGGGGTTTCGGTGAGGAACCATACTTCAATGTATGCTCATTTTTCAACCTAGGGGGCTCGTGCTGGGCCTAAGATGTCGAGAATTTATCAAGTTATATTTCCCTGTGCGTAACTCTATACCGGAAAAGGGGGTACTTTCATTAAAAGGGGGTACGTCACATATTATAAAATAAATTAAGAAATTAAGAAAAATTAATCATTTATACCTTTAATTTCAATTTTAGTTAATATAAAGTTATTAGTAATCTACAAGTGTGGCTTACCTTTCGCGGAACTTGATACATGATGGGAATAACCATATTAGACGTTAACTGCAATACTCTGTTGACTTCTGCCTGCATCACATTCAGCGCTCTTTTTGGGACCAAAGAAACGCCTTTTGTTTGTTCTCCACTGTGACGAATTCCCTCTACGAGGTATGGGTCTTTTTCCGTGACTTCCATGTAAATAATTGTCGTGTCGCCTTTCCCCGCGAGGAAAAGCATATTCGTGTCGGGATCAAAGAGAGGCATTAAAATCCTGCAATGTGAGACAATTTTTTGAAATAATTACCATATTTCAGTATCTAATATATTAATAGGAATTTTCTGCTATCATTTATATAAAATGTAAATAACTTTGAAAGTCTCGGAACTTAAAAGCTATTTTAATGCTTAAATGTCCAAATAAAAATAAAGTATTTATGGGTGTTAGTTAAACCCGACTTTAATTTTTTAATAGGTACGGCACTGATACAATATATATTTTTTCCTGCGGATTCGAGAACGAAAGAAAGAGAACCTGTCGAATATCCGGGTTTTTGCGAAATCCTCGGATCAACACAATTTTGAAAAATCAAACCTTTTGTTGAGAAAATCATTATTTTCACGACAAATAGTAATTTTGCGAAAAAGAGAAATCAGCGAAATACATCGCGAAATAGAGGAAAATGCAGAAAAAAATTACAAGTCGCGCGCGTGTGTGTGTGTGTGTCTGTGCGTGTGTTGTTGTTGTAACTGTAGTTGTAATCAGCCATCAGGCTAGCTGTCACCTTTGCTGCACGCACGGTATTTAATTTATTTAATTTGTTTAATTTATTATTTTGTTAATTTATTATTTTGTTAATTTATTTATTTAATTTTATTTATACCGTAGTGATTTATAATGTATCGAAATTTACAGTCGAGCAACTTGATAAAGTTGAAACTGATAAAGAAATTTGTAGAGTGGTTAATTTCAAAGTTTGATAATTTTGAAATGTATTGCTGGGTAACTTGTTAAATTTCTAATCTATAAAGAAAAGTGAACACTCACCTGTTTTGTAATATTAGAATTATTAATGTGGAAAATTTCGTAATATAGAAATTTTAAATGAATTTGCAGAGTCCAGTTGTAATTTCAAACTTGGTAAATTTACAAATTTACATAAATCATAAATTGGTTTATCTGTAAAATTGGTGCATTTGCCGATGTTATTTGCAAGAAGCATTTTAATATTTTGTGGAAAAATTTATTCGCATTTTTGTTATTTCCTAATTAAAAATTGCCTTATTTTTAGCTGATTCTTATTCTTTCCGTAGCTGCAGTAAACAGTGCATCACCCAGCTACCCAAAAATCTACAACAATTATCAAACCCAAATATGTAAACAACAATAAATTACGATTATACAAATAAGTTATTCGAAGTGGCAGCGTGGTCGCCTAACAGGCTCTTTAACACTGCACCGGCAGTCCACAGTGGAAATAGACGCGCGCGATCTGGTGAACGTTCGGCAACCATGGCTACACTGTCGGAAATTCCCTCTAAACGATAAAGTCGGACCTTTAATCGTTAAAGTAGAATACTTTAAAAGCAGATTCGTTTCACTCTTAAACCATATAGTTTAACGCTGTAATGATGTCGATTAAATCATAGAGTCATGCCTTTTCATCTTTAGAAGACAATCTCTTTAACCGTGGAACGATTCTTAGATTAACGCTTAAAGTATGCACTTTAATGGTTAAACGATTGCATTTTAAAAGCGCGGTGATGCGGTTCCACGCATGCGCGTAAATTATTGTTCGGTAAGAGTACGTCTCACTGTAACCGTTAAACTGCACCTTCTACGCGTTAAACTTAGTGGTTAAACGACTCGAACTTTTAACATTAAAAGATCTGTTTTCAAACTTAATTCTCAAACGATGGCACTTTAACCGTAAAAGTATTCCTTTATTGTTTAGAGGATATTTCTGAGAGTGTAACACAATTTTCAAAAGGTCATAGTTCTTAAAATGGTACACTTACAAAAAAGCCGGGATATGTGTATAATTATTTTTGACGTACGATCGATTAATAATAGCATCACCAGAAAGTAAATGTCGCAAAAGAGGCTTTCCCCGTTTAGACTCGTAGCCTGGACCCGCGGTCGATAAGGGAGAGGACGCCCCGATACCGTGCGTGTCGCAAAGGTTACAGCTAGCCTGGTGGCTGATTAGAGCTACAGTTACAACACAGACACACAGGACATGTTAGTTTTGTCTGTATTTTCCTCCATTTTGCGACTTACTTCGCAAAATTCAAAGTCACCATCATCAATTCGTCGCCCTTCGAATACATGATAGGGGTCGAGAATTCTTCTATGATGTCAGAATTGTGAGTAAACAAATAAATTTGCGAACGATTCTCACCACTCAAATGCTGTCGTCAGCTACCCGCTGATTTCTCTTTTTCACAAAATCAATATTTGTCTTGAAAATACTGACTTCTTCAACAAGAGGATTCATTTTTCAACATTGTATTTATCCGATGATCTCGCAAAACCCCGGATATTTGACAAGTTTTCTTTTTTTCGTTCTCAAATCCTCCGGAAAAAATATATATACTAACTCACTGCCGTACCTTAAAAAAATTCAAAGTCCGATTTAAGCAACACCAATAAATCTTCATTGCAATAGTTCTAGTTGATTCAAAGTACCCAGAACGTTATGTTTATGTCAAATAAGCTTTTGTTCAAACAAAAAAAGTAATTACTTTAAATAAATCCTTTGTTCGAATAAAATGTATTCTAAATTTAAAGGTATACTCTTACCCCGTACTGCAATCTAGCTCCAAAGTCTTAATCGGATCACTGAGATTTCTCAGATCCCTAATATAAACTTGGCGAAGCCTGGCTGAATCAAAACCTGTGGTTAATATACGGTCTCCATTACCAAGCCAAACAATCCGTGAATCTTTTATGCTTTGATGACTCGGGGATGAATTAATAATATTTTTAGGAGCTCGGGGATCGATAATCCTGACATGTTTATCTTTACAGGAAGTGCCTAACATCGTACCATCTTGTTTCCAACTTACGGACTGAATCACATCCGTGTGGTCGTTGGTGGCTATGGATTAAAACATAACAATTAAAAGAAGTATTCTTTATAGAATTTAAATTTATAGATAATAATAAGTGAAATATTTCAAACGTACAGAAAAGATCTTTCTGGGAGACAATATCCCAAAGAGAAAGATTTGTGTAAGAAACGGTGGTTAAAAGATGTTCTGCTGTAGGATGCCAGCGAACTACTTCCACTCGCCGCTGCCTGTGCGAAAAGGTACACTCTGGGTTGCAGAGTGATTCTTCTAATCCAGATTCTGGGATGTGCCATAATTTCACCTAAAGATTCAATGTTTAGAAATTGATTAATTTTTTTAAAATAATTGCAAATTACAGCAAATCGCAGGCTTATTTGAAACTTATCAGAATCTTTCTACGATGCGTGATGTGTATTACTTTGGATTTTCATGCAAATTAAATTGTATTTTAAAGATCATACAGATTTAAGCGAAATAAAATAGCAATTAAAATTTGTTTCAAGTTAGTTATGAACATTTGAATTAAATCGACTACACAACAAGCTAAACAGAAGTTATATAGATAAAGAAAGATACTGTCAAGTTATTAGGTCAGGAATGTGTGTGGTGTTTATTTGACAAAAATAAATATTTATTATACAAACTGAAAGCGCGAAAAAAATCAATAAAATTATAATTTTATGCTGGTAATTATTTCTTTAATTAATTGTATTATATATAATAATAATAATGAAATTATAATGTTCATATTTTAAGCCTCGAGAAGCAGATCTAATGGTTATTTTGACTTTTGATGAAGAACGCAAAAATGTCTGTCTGGCAGGGCTGAGTGGTTGAGATTAGCGGTGGCGACCTGGCAAAGGTGATAATTCTTATAGTCCATTACGTGACTCGGATAAGCTTGAATATTTGTGTAAAAGTAAGAGATGGAATTAGAAATAGTACCTGCGCATTGCCACGAAAGTGCTGCCAGGCGGCTTCGAAGTCGCCGGATAGTCAGGTAAAATTTATTGATACTGATTTTACAGGAAAAAGCTTCAAACAAAAGTTGCACTACTCCCGAGATGCAAATTTCCATTATTATATCAGTATTGGTAAAGAAAAACCTTATTTGATCGACATCTTCCAGACTATTTATTCGGCAATGTACAAAAATGACGTTTCGGAATCAGACCGATTCCCTCATCAGATATATGAGAGACCTTAAAGATGTAGAGATCCAAAGTTGGCAGTGCTGTTAATGATGTTGCGAGGGTAAAGGTTATGTAATCTACTTTCCACAAGGAAACCTTTCCTAGCAGAAGCTCTCCTGATATCTTCGTTAAGGTTTTTCTTTACCAATGCTATTCTGTTGTTTGCCAGACGTGAAATTAAGAAGTTTCACATCCCAAAATTCTTTACATAACTTACACGTATTGACTGGTATTACGTTTAGCACAACGATGTTTCTAAAAACGATTTTTGAGAGACAGCCCCCGGAGGCCCTTTCTCCAACTAAAGACTGGATAAACATTAACGAAGATATCAGGAGACCTTCTGCTAGGAAAGATTTCCTTATGGAATGTAGATTACATAACCTTTATCCTCGCAACTTCATTAACAGCACTGCCAACGTTGGATCTCTACATCTTTAGTCTCTTATATATCTGATGAGGGAATCGGTCTAATTCCGAAACGTGATATTTGCACATTGCTGAATAAATAGTCTGGAAGATGTAGATCAAATAAGGTTTCTCCTTATCAATACTAATCTATTGTTTCCCAGACGTTAAATGAAGAAGTTTCACATCTCAAAATTCTTTACACAACATTAATATATCACTTTTTGATAAAATTTATACATTTAGAGAAAACAGCGATTAAATAAATACCAGAACAAATAAAAAACTGCTTTTATTCACAGCAAGTCATTTTTTAAAAACTTTTGAAGATAGAAAAGACACTCCTTTTCAGGTGTACTCCAAAATTAATAAGAAATATTTTATTTAAATGTTTATACTTATCAAATTATGCGCATTTTTACTTTTTTTCTCCATTTTTTCTTTTACCTGTGGTATCTTTAGTAATTCAAAAGAAGGTGTTCTTAAAATTAGTACGCCAATAGTGTAAGTCTCGTGTAAAAAATTGGCGTCAGCTACTTTGAGGTAATATAATATCTTATTCTGCTATAAAAAATAACATACAGACAATTTTACCGACGCCACATTCGGTCTTCTCATATTTTTCGTGGGTCAGTGGCGTAAGGGTAAACGATTAGGATTCTTATGATGAAACATCTGCCACAATCAGGGTAACCGTCCACAACTGTACGCCTACGCCACGGACCCACGACAAATATTAGAAGACCCCATGTGGCATCCCTAAAATTAACATTCGTCACGGTACTAAATATCCAATATATTTCAAAGGAAAAATATAAACGTTAACAACAACAAATACTGGAAATTTTAAAGTAAAGATATTTTCGTATTTAATTTGTTTGAATAACATTCAGCTTTATGATAAACTTTTACGATAGTGAAAAGCTGAGAACATGAATCTATTTATTATTTTTTGATAGCAGAATAAGTTATTACTTTACCTCGAAGTAGCTGACACCAATTTGTACACAAGTAAAATGTAACACCTGTAAAAGAGTATCTTTTCTCTCTTGAAAATTTTCTAAAAAATGACTTGCTGTGAATAAAACCAGCTTTTTATTGTTCTGGTATTTCTTTCATTAATTTTTTCTGTATATAATAATGAGAACATGCATCTTTGGGAGTATTACAACTTTTTTTTGAAGCTGATGCAAACTCCTGTAAAATCAAGAATCCAACGACCTATTTTGGACCACAACGAACAAACAAAAAATTCTCCAATTGTAATCTGAAAAAAATTTGAGACATTCCTTTCAACATTTCCTCATTCGATTCTTAGATATCAAAGAGAGAACACCTGTTCTACGGCGTTAACTGTTTATATTTTTCTTGCCTTAAAAGGGTACTGCAAGAGTAACGAAATGTTGGTAATATTACTTTTTTATTTTCAATGTTCTTTTACTGTAATTTAATAATAATACAAATAAGAAGACGAATTTTTGTCTGAAATTTTTGTTGAAACATTTTTTTTCAGATTACAATTGGAGCATTTTTTGTTTGTTCGTTGTGGTCAAAATTTGCTCGTTCTATTCTTGTTTTTTTACATGAGTTTGCATCAATTTGATGATTAATCGTTAAATAAGATTTTTAATTTTGATTTTAATCTAATTTAAATTTCTTTAATATTTTTTGAAGGTTTTTCCTGTAAAATCAGTATCATACATTTTACCTAAATTTCCGTCAACTTTAGAGCCTCCTGACAGCACTTTCTCATCTAGTTACGTCCGTGGCAATGCGCGGGTGCTATTTCCAATGGCATCTGAATGTACGCAAAATTTTTAAGCTTATCTGAGTCACGTTAATGAACTACAAGAATTGTCAACTTTGCCAGGTCGCCTTCGCTCACCTCTTTCACTTAGCCCTGCCAGGCAGGCATTTTTACGTTCCTCATCATAAGTCGAACCAGTCAGGTGAAAATTTTCCGTATCCCCACCACGTTGACATTTATTTTGTGAGCATACGGTCTATAAATAACCTTTTAACATCGGGTCCAACTTAAAAAGTTCCGATCCCTGAACTCACCAAACAATCCTGAGATCCAGTTGCAAGCAGTCCATCGTGAAAGGGCGAGAAATCCATGTCTGTTACAGTATCTCCATGAGCATGCAATAAAGGCATGGTTTTGCTCTTCCTTCCACAATCTTCTAATGGTAGTACGGCTAAACTAGAACCTATCACAAAAAATACAAAGTAATTGACAAACTCTATACTTCCAGATTTGTATTATAGTGTTTAGCACTTTGGTTCTGATAATCTTACCATTATGGTCGACATTGAATGCCATAAAGGCAGCAGATGCTGCGATATTATTGCCATAAGTTTGATAAGATCCGACAAAAATATCGCGGATGCAGGCTTCTGGCTTAGGGACGATAGGGGCAGCATTTTTGTACTTGGAAGCCTTAAACCGCCAGGCCATTTTGTCCTTTCCACTGTTTAAAACCTAGCACACGTTTCCTGATTCATGTAATCTGTAATATCAAAGATTTATTGAACCATCAGATTTTTAACAGTAGGCTAGACCCCTTTTTACCCTTTTCCCGTTCCCTTTACCCTTATTATTTTTCCTATTCTTCCCTTCCCCCTCCTATTTTCCCCATTTTCTTTCCCTTTTCAATCTTTCCCTATTCAACTTTTCCCCGTTTCCTTCACCCTTTTCCCTATTTCCCCCTGTTGGATTATTTCAACTATTGTATATAAAGCAAAAATATAATCTACATTTCTGAGTAATGAATTTGGTATGTTATA
>JAAAKG020144259.1:0-11163 GCA_010014905.2 Druon quercuslanigerum
CTTTTCTATTCTTACAAATTTTTGGTAATAATAAGTTTCGAAACTAGACAACTATTTGGTCCCATATTTTTTTCCGTTTAGCATTTCAGGAGGTTATTAGTTTTTGTGAAAGAGCACAAATCCCACATCAGGAAATAAGAAACTGCATCCCTAAATTAGAATCTTTGTACCAAGAATGAAGGCAATTACAAAAACACACTGGAAGAACATCGGAAGCTGATAAAAAAAAGAAGAAAACTTCAAATCGAAGCTCGAGGATCTTTTCGACATTGCACATGCTAATCCTTTGGAAAATACGACTATAGAAGAATATAAGTACAGGTTTGGAGTCGATTACGAGGAAGTTATAGGAAGTTATAACTAAGTGAGTAATGAATAAAAAAAATTTCAATCATGCAATTTGCAATACTTTTAATTTTTACACATTTCAGTTTTTTAATTTAAATTTGCATCATTGAATGTCTTCTTTTTCTTTTAAAGCTGAAACTGTCGAATTGATGTCATCTACAAGGGCCAGCAGTTTGAAATCAAGCACAGATATAAATGTTTTAGTTGCTGGAAAATCCACTGATAATATTATATTATCACCAAAAGCAAAACGGGCAAGAGGGAACCGTACACTAGTGACTCCTAAGCTTGCTGCGGCCTTAGATAAATGTAAAATCAGTGACAGGGATGCAGTTTATAATCTGATTGCAACTACCAAGGCACTAGGCCATGATATGCAGGATTTTATCATTAACAGGTCGTCCATTCATATTGCAAGAGAAAAAATACGTGCAGAAAAGGCGACTGTAATTAAAGAGCAGTTTATGAACACGAAATTGGAAGCTGCTCTCGTGCCCTGGGATGGTAAGTAACTGATAGCGTTAATAGGTAAGGAGACCGTTGATCGACTTCCTCCTGTGATTCTTTCGAATGGCGATACTGAACAACTTCTTGGAGTTCCTGAACTGCAATCTGGGACTGGAAAAGATCTGGCATCTGCTGTTTGTGAAAATCTTGTTGAGTGGGGTGTAATAGATTGTGTTAAAGCATTAGTTTTCGATAAAATAGCATCAAATATTGGAAGTTATAGAGGTGCGTGCGTTTAAATAGAAAATATTTTAGAAAAAGATCTTTTGTACTTTGCTTGCAGACATCATATATATGAAATTATTCTTAGAAGCGTTTTCGAGAAAAAGATGTGTAACACTACAGTTCCGATTGTATTGATTTTTAAAAAATTTCAAAACGCTCGGCCTGGAATCAATGTTAATAATTTCTAATCAGGGATTAAAAACGAAAATGTCCTTGGACACCTCAATAAAGGCGATGTATTTCGAAACCTTGATTTTGTTAAATATACGTTAAAGGAACAGCAGCTTAGATAGGATTATAGGAAGTTTTTGGAATTAGTAATAATTTTCCTTGGCGAAGCACCACCTCGTGGAGTATTTTTCCGTATTCCAGGGGCTATCCATCATGCGAGGTGGGTGGCAAAAGCTATTTATTGCTTGAAAACTTTTCTCTTTTGTCGTGAATTTGTATTAAGTCTAGAAGAAGAGAATGCGCTTTTAGATTTTTGTATTTTTATTGTTAGCGTGTACGTCGAAGCATGGTTTTGTGCGCTTTATGAATTTCAAGCTGTCGATCCCAGTATCTCTCGTGTTGCATTACAAAAAACTAATGAATCATATATAATATTTAAGCTCAGAAACTGTCGCATTAGCTTTCTTTGATCCGAAATTGTCATCCGAATCAAAAATGAAAATGCTCAATGCTTTGAATCGCGAAACAGAATTATCAAATAAAAATTTGAAGCGAGTACAAATACAAATCGATGAAATCCCAGAAATTATTAACAATGGAATTAAGTAATTCGTTTCCGCCGACACTAAACGATTTTTCGTAAGATTTATCTTGAATGATGAATTTCTTAGGACAGAGCCGTTGACGTGGCCTAAAAATGAAAGTTTTGTTAAAGTACTTAAATTAGTAAATAAATTGAAAGCTGTAAATGATTCGGCTGAGAGAGGCGTTAAGGTTAGGAAAGAGTGTAATAAATTATTTTCAAATAATTAAAACAAACTATTGTAAGTCCTTTAGATTGTATGTGATTAACGCCGATAGTTTCCAGGTTATAAAAAAGAGTGTCTATGATTCAAGATTCGTAGTAAAAAATCGCATTTTTCTCGAGAACGGTCAGTAATAGAAGTAATAGAATAGTAATAGAACAGTCAGTAATAAAAGTTTCTACATAAAATGGAACCAAAATGGGAGGTTGCGTGAAAAAATTCAAACTTTAAAATAAGAGCCACCCTAGTGATTGATGGACATTCATCAGCAGACGTTATAAGGTTTTCGCAAAACTCCTTGCAGCGGATGATATTATTAGTATCTTCTTTCACCTTCAGTATTCTAGGGATCTTGCATACCTCTCTCCAAAAAGTCTCTACCTCGTTGGGCTTGGGAGTATTATTGACAGAAAAACAGGGAACTAAAATATACAGGGAACTAATAAAAATATACAGGGAACTAATAAAAGACTTGCGCACTGTGGAAATAATTCTGAATAGAAGTTAAGCTATTCGTTGATCAGACAAAATAACTAAAGTTTATTGACGAAATTTAATAAATACTTTTTAGTATTGTTTTTGCTATCTTTCTTAATCACCTGTCTTGACCTTTTTAATCCAAAGTTAAAGGGAAAACTCAAATACTAAAAAAAATTATGAGTTGATGATGATTTGCAATTTCACTCGAGCTGTATTTTAAATTAACTCTCTGATATATTTACGTTATTTGTTGAATTATTATTAATAATTTTTTTTGTATGTAAACAAAAATGTAACCACTTTAAATTACAGTCATTATTTACCTTTAGTTTTGTTAATAAATTTATTCTAACAATATCTTAGTAAAGTACTTGTACCTTCAGTTCACCGACATCAGTTATATATTTATAGCATAAATAATTATTTTTCTATTCTTATAGGCTCTGGAAGATACTTTTCGAAGCTGATCTGGATTTCGGACAACATTATACATATGTCAGAATTATTTAATAATCTTTTCATGTGTCAATCTTCCTACATATGACAAAAATTACGACTTCTCATAAGACCACCTGTAATTTTAATACTTAATTTCTCGACTATGAAGCTCTGAAAGGTTTCAAAATTTCAACAAGAGCTTCAGTGCATTTTAATACAACTGTTAATTAAATATCAAGCGATTCTCATTTTTAATTCTATTACCGAGACTAATCCCTAATGCTATTCTGTAATCGCACAGAAGATTACTGTTTTCAAATAGATAATAATGATTAAAAAATATTTAATTATTTGAGTGAAAACTATCTATCTGATCTCATTTTTATTTAAAAATACTGGATTATCAGTAAACAAATATTTGAAAAGTAAAATAAAATTCTGAAAGGCAATGAGGTATTGTGTGAATTATTACAACAGTCATCTTGCTTGTGATTCGTAACCTGCCAGATCCTTATAACCTTCATAACGTTTTATTTTTTTATGTTTTATTTTTTTCACCCCAGCAGAGAACATAGAAAACAATCAAGATTTGTGAATCAGTAACTTTACGTAGAACAAATTTGAACTTTTTATTAATTTTCACAACGTTCCGACCGCCATAAAACAAATATTTTACATTCTGGTTACTTAATTTTGAGAAGACAATGACTTGAGAAAACATTTTATGTTTTCATTTTTTACTTAAATGAATGATAAATTCAGCTGAATTGTTATTAAGGTAGTAAGTTTTATAAAGTGAACTGTCATATATTGATGAATGAGTCATACATTTGGTATAGTTCGGAATAAAAATCTAATAATACTTCTGTATTAAAATTACTATAAAAACATAAAAGTATAAAGACTCTCAAATTTTAAGGCACAACAGACTAAATATGGAAAAAAACCCGGAAAATTCAAATAACCTAAAGAATTGGAAATTGTTTAAAGCAATTAGAAAATCACTTTTAGTTAGGAATGATGTAACTTTTAAAAAGCACATGACTGCAAAATTGATATCCTAACTCTTAAATTAAAGAATCAGTACAAATTTCAGATTATTCTCTGTATTTCCAAAAAACTTTTTATTTGTGAAGAATCTGATTTTAGATTCAATTGGACTATAAAAATCGTATCTGGTTCCATTTGAATATGCAAGGAGCGAGGAATAAATTAAAAGGAATGCTACCCTTCGTTGAATTCATTTTTCATAACTTAAGATAAAGAGACCCATGTCGGCGCTCAAGCTCAATTCTAGACGAAGAGAGCGGAATTATAAAACCGCTAACATTATTTCGATAATTTAATAAGGAGTATTTCATAAGTTGTTTAGAATAAGGGTGTAATTCCAAAAAGGTCACCCAAAAATATTGACTTCATACTTGACCGAGTGGCTCCTTTCGCATATCAATTGAATGTCCCGAAAGGTTTTTTGGTGCAGGTTACTAAAAATTAGCCTAAGAATAATTTTTTTAACATCGAAAAATATTGATCTGCGATAAAGAAACTAATAAATAATAGTGTTATATTTTAATAAAACACATATGTTTTTTATTCACACTTTTTCAAAAATAAAAATAAAAAATGCATGTATAGATTTTTTGGTGAAAAGAATTGCTGATACTGGTGTTAAAACACTCATCCATACTTCAAAATGTCCAACGCTAGGACTTTCGGTTTTTGTTTGGCGCCCCTGGAAGATTTCTTCTTCCAATGTTCAGTTCCACCCATTAACATTAATTAATATTTTATCACATTTCATAACAAAATTTTTTAAATCTGAAAATTCATTTTTAACATTTAAAAAAAAAGTATTATTTGAGGGTAAACTTGTAAATACAAAAAAGTTATGTATCGGCGATACAAATATCAAGTCCATTTATACTGCGGGAACCTTATGGGAAGTCACCCTAGAAAATTAGTAACAAGTCTTGAAATATGATTACATGTATCTTTCTATCTGTCGGCTTTAATTGAAATAGAATGAAAGTTACGAAAAAGTGTAAAATATGAGAGCGTTGTCTGTGAAAAATAGGAAATAAATTATTTCCGGTAAGCGATTATTGCGAAACAGACCCGTTATAAATACACCAAAAAGAGACTGGAGTAAAAGAGAAATGAATTGGGGAGGAAGTGCGAGCGGCAGTGTTGCTGCAACCCACAAATCATTGTTTTATGAATATTCGGGGTCGGACATGGGCAAAATGACCTGGCTGCAATGTATCGATCGGTGTTTCCTTCCTTTCTTCGCACAACAGACGCTTTAAGCTCTGGCTCTATGCAAGTTCAACATTATAACATATCAGCCACATGTTAGATTGAATTGATAATATGATCATTTTGCATTGCTTAAACTACAAGAGCTAGTTTTAACTCTGACTTTTCAAGGAAAAATTAACATTTTGTATTTTTAGTATTCAGTATTGAAAAATTGTTTTAAGTTAAAGTATGAATTAGAAGAACAGCAACCATTTCAGGCACTTGTAAAATTCTTATGTAGCAATGACGTTTTAAAAATATACGGTAGTGGATACACAATACAGATGCATTACAGCACGGATATGGAGTTATTTGAGTCCAGCTAAGGATTTTTTAAACTGCGTTTTTTTAGAGGTAACCTTTATTCTTGATTACACAACTTTTGGTACATGTAAAGGAACATTTAAAAAAGAATATTCAATGTCCATAATTATATGTATATATAGTGGTCGCAAGCGGATGGTTCGGCCAAATCGGCTGTAATTCCCTAGTCGAGGTTCATTTGTACAGAAATTCAATTACCTTCCATTTGGGCCGTCGATGAAATCAATCAGGCATAAAGTCTACGAGGTACGATTGCAGCCAATTCGAAAAACGTGGTTTTGAGAAAAACGCGAATAAAGTTTTCGCTTGTTCTGTTCTCCGTTCTACCTGCTCGGCGCGCACCACTCCTAACTACGGTACAAGGTCGAATTTGATGCTATAACTTTGGAAATGTATTCTCTATTCTAGCTGCACCAGACTGTCCCCTTATACAACGAGATAAATATGATCATTCGTTAACCTAGTATATTACACACCCCAACTAGAAAATTGTCCAATAGATGAGACTAGTCACTTTCGGTCAATTTTGGGTCTTTGAATCCAAATCCCGGCTCAGAAATGATTTATCATTTCAGGATTTTTAAATATTCTAACCTAAGAGTGGAAAAAACGTGAATTAAACATTATGTTTAATATTATATTAAATTGAATTGTATTCTTTCAGTGTCTCTATTTCTTTATCGATTACATTTTACTCATTTTATCTAATTTTTCCAACATTTATCGAACAGTGGTTCGATTTTTTATTACTTATTGAAGCAACCTGATAGGAGGTGCAGCGAACAAGGCGTTAAGCTCTAATTATACGCCGCAGCAAGGCAATTACACCGCCGTGATGATAAAGCTATTACATGCACGAGAGAGTCACAGAAATAACTTTTGGTACCCTGGCAAAAGTTCGGCGCTGTTTAAGTTTAAATTCTGCAACTGACCAGAAAGGAAGGCATCTCTCTTTTCTAGAGCAAGCCCAACTATGCAACTTCAAAAATACATTTCGCCATTCTTTTTTATCATAATGCTCGTTCCTTGAAACTCGCTTTACAATCTAATAAAGTCGCAGATATGTGTTTTTAATATATATTATACTTGATAATATCAGTAAAACTCACAAAGCATTTTAAATTGTTGGTCAAGAATATTTGAGCTTCTTTAGGCTCTTTCTAAATTTAAAATAACTTTTTATAAAGTTTTTTGTATGATTCTCACCTGACTTTGCTCACTATTAAATTATTAATATAATACTATATGCAATTTCTAAATAAAAAACTGTCGGGTATTGACTTTCGCTACAATATGCCGGTTTTGAATTTCCTATAGCGGCATATCTTGCCGAATTGTGATCTTCTTCTTAGCATATTTTTCCAGATTTTAATGCTCTTTTCCGGCATATTTCATCGTCAACGTAATTACTTTTTCGGCGGGATACTAAAGACTTCCCGAGAATCTCTGGTGGATTCCAAATAATTCAAAGTTAATGCCAGCAAGTTAGAAAAAATAATCCCCTGTAAAATATGCAGAAAAAAAATTATAATTTCTTATAAACCACGCTTTGACTCTAAAGGTACTCTCCGATAGGCAAGTATTGTAGCTGAGATCAAAGGTTAGACAACAAGGTTTTATGTTTTTAATTGGCATCCAAGAGAAGCCAAACATGGACGACTGGTAACTAGATCTGAAGTACCCTCTGAAGATCGATGAAGCACTATAGAAGTAGGAGGATTAAATTCATTCATTGCATCTATTTGAAGTAATTAACCAGTATCCTGACTTTTTCAGAATATGCACGACATAGGAAAATAGATATGTGAAAAACTAAATAAATGCTTTTATCTTTCGTTTATTAGATATGCTATTTTAAATTTCGATTGATGACCACTTTCCAACTTTAAATTAGGTTTTAGATTGCATATAAAGGAATTTTTAAAATATCTACGTATGTACATATACGTATATGTGCGTATATGTTTGCGTATATGTACGCAAACATATACGCGTACTATGAGCGCGGTTAATAAAATTTGAAATCTTTGGGTGTACGTCCGAAAAGCGCAAATCTCAGATTTATTTGAAACTCCGCATACTTATGTATTTTCACGCGCTAAATACGAATATAATACTGCAAATAGGCGCGAATTCGATTTTTGTGGCGAATATAATGAAATTCATGGTTTTTTGCATTTATCACAGTAAATAATAAAAATGTTCGAAAAAGCTTCAAGGCATTGATAAAAGGATATTCTAATTTAAAGAATTTCCCAATAAGTTGAAGAATATTTGCAACCTAAATAGGCGCCAAATATATAATTTTAATGTACGATGAAGACTTTCTTACCTTAAAAGTATATATTCTTGTCTAATGTCAAGCATTTCCCGCTAAGTTTAGAAATGTTTGCAGCTTAAATAGTTATAGTTAATCTTAGACTATAGTAAGATTTAAATATTTTATTACAAAATATTTGATTAGTAAATATTACAATATAAATTATTAATAATAGTATCAAATTGAAATTTTATATTATACACAACACACAACTTGCACATTCTCAGTTGTTCTTCATAACATTGGAAATTGCACGCCGCTTTTTAACATAAGTACTTTACTTCTTTGTTGAAACGTGACGTTAGACCTTTCTTACTCTAATATTTTCTGTAAAGAGAAGAAGATACATTTGCGCACGCGACTTATCCTTAGAGTTACTTTTATACTACTTCGTGGGTTAAACCATCGAAAATGAAAACTCATTGTAAAACACGTGGCACCAAACATTAAAAGAAATGATTGAACATAGCAAGGCGCCTTTTCCTTTGCGCATATCGCTGCCGAGGAGGTGAAAAAATTATTAAGAGTTATGCTGGACTGTTCCGCTCCAGGAAGAGATGGTATCAATACTTTCTTTTTGAGGAAGTTCCCTTCAACCCACCAGAATCTGTACCTCATTCTCACCTCATATATAAAATCAGAAGAGCTATTTCCAGAGTGGTTGACAGAAGGGTGCACAGTATTCTTGCCAAAGATGGGCAATTGAGCTGAAAATAAGAATTATAGAACAATCGCTTCTCTGAACAAACTGCATAAAAAATTCACACCTATCCTAAATGGTAGGATAGTTTGAAAAGTCGGACCTGTGTCGTGAGAATCTGCTTATCAATAGATGTGTCTCTAAGGATGCAGCTACCTATCTGCTTTACTTATCGATGGTCTCGATTGATCACCAGAAAGCTTTAGATTCCACCTCCCATAGACTAATCATCTCTTTGTTTGATTTTTAACGACAAATATTCCGAACAAGATGCTTGTATTTGCTTCAAAAAGACTCCTTTACTGATTTTGCGTCCTGAATGCGGCTTTGAGGCACGTCCAGGTATATATAGGTCTTTCGCGTGTCAAGATCTATAATAAAATTTATATCCAAAAGCTCAGGGTCCTTAGCAACGCCAATAATTATAACTTTTTTCTGATAGGCACACTTTTGAAATCCAAAGTCCATACCAATCTCTCCTGTATACTGCTGGACGATATTTAAAGCACTCGCAAGTTTTGTTTCACCAGAAGCATATATCTTTAGGTCATCTATATAAAATATATGAGTGACCTTGTACTCGCGAAGATTAGCGTGCAGGAGGACTCATGGTGTAGTCCTGAAAGACGCCCATATGGAAAGTAACGTTGTTCATAGTCACTGGATATGTTCCAGATCAGATAGTAAATTTAGTTTTCCAAAGGGGATTCAATCCCTCTATGAGATGAGGAGAGGGAAAACAAGATTAGTAGGAAAAAGGTGAATGGGGCGAATGTAAAGCTGAAGAGACTAGTCAAGAGAAAAGGATGGCTTCGAAAATAAAGCACTGCAATATGAGGGAATAGGGGCGAAAGAAGAGATGCGGAGGATTTGCAATAACGTATAGAGAGAACAAAGGCGACCGAAGTAATTTTAGACAGGACTGGAGTCTTGTAGTAAGGAAGTGTGTATGCGGAAGTGTGTAGAAAAATGTTTCAGAGAGCTGGAAGAAAAGGAACGCTCACAACGCGAGGAAGCGAATTTTAGGGAAGGGATGGGCACCACAGATAATAATCACGTGCTCAACTATCTAGCCAAGAAGAATGCAGAGCGCAAAAAAGAGAATTTTGTTACACTTGCTCAGATAGGGGTACCAGCTGAGCCCACTTATTTGAAAGTTTTTCTAAAAGACATAGAGCAGAAAATGGGAGGGGGGAAGGAAAAAGGTGGGAAACATTAGAAGTAGACCGAGTATACAAACATAATGTATTTTAGAAATAAAATCGTAGAGTGCGAGTGACAGATGAATATCGTAGTGGTGAATTTGCTGTAGGAGTTTTTTCTTCCTAGAATTTTGGTTGGATGTAAGTGGAAGAAGCATGTTGCAGGTGAAGGAGAGATTGTAATGCGCCAGTAAAGTAATGAGACAATTATGGGGTATAGTTAAAAGAATGTTCAAGGATGACAGGAAGATGAAAATAGCAGAGTGTAGATGTTCGATGTGTTAGTGTGGTCATTGTTACTCTATGGTAGGAAATTTTGGGAATGTAAATAGCATAACACTGCTGCAAGTCTGCAAGATAAACTTCTGAGATGGCTGTTGGGAGTGAGTTGGAGCTGACCAGGTTACATGCTTAGGAAAGAAATTGTACGAGACAAAAAATTGTGTTCAGGCAACTGGAAAGAAGGGAATTTGGCCTGGAATTTTGAAGGGAAACTGGGAGGGGAGCAGAAAGCTGAATTAGACAAGCGTACTTCCGGGCGGGTATGAACAAAAAGACAAGGGGTAACGTGTGGCGTTCAAAATGGGATCAAATGAGATAAAAAATAGATATTTCAATATGATGCGCAAGTGAGTGGTAGACTTTTTATGGAATAGATAAAGAGAGAACAAAATGGTAAGCAGAGAAAAGATGAAAAAAATCGTAGACTCACTCTCTAAATCTGAAATAGTGAAATATCACTATTTCATAGTGAAATTTCCCTAATTGAATTAGCGAGAACTCGGTCACTACGAATTAGTGAAAAATTCCTAATTCAAATAGTGAAAATATTCCACTAAAGAAATTAGTGAAATTTCACTAAGCAAATAGTGGTTTCGGAGGTAAAATATTTACTATTTAGTAGTGGAAAATCACTATTTAAATAGTTAAAAATTACTAATTACGTAGTGAAATTTTTGTTTTATATTTTAATAAAATGAAATTTGTGAATTAGAAGTAACTTCACACAATTGTAATGTGTATTTCTCTGTTCAGTTGTATATTACAGAAGACTTTCTTTGCAAATTTTTTTTCTCTAAAAACATAAAAATGCATTGGTGTTTTAAATCTAATACAATTTTTAACAGTTTAGCGGAAAGAATTTCCGTATAACCGAAACACCCTAACCTCGAAATCAACAGGACGCTTATCTTTTTCAGAGCTATATCACTGCATTTCATTCAAATGTTCTATTGCACCTACTCCACACACTAACCGGGACACTGACAAACTATCGAAAACTCTGAAACTATACGGCAAACTGGAAAATGATCACACACAACTTATTTTCCACCAGGCAAGCGA
>JAAAKG020144260.1:0-11163 GCA_010014905.2 Druon quercuslanigerum
TCGAATCGAAATATTCGATCCGAAAATGAACGCAGATCGGATCGAAAATATCACATTCGATCCGACTAAATGCACACATCTAATGTTTATGTGAAACTTTACCGAGGAATGTGAATTATGTGGTCTCAATCACTGTGGATAACGATTTTTTCCTTCATTTTTTATATTTTTGAATTATTCTCCTGAAATTTTAAAGAATTCAAGTCATTATAACTGCAATATTAAATTTTCGTATATATATGTCAACCAATATACTCCCACAAAAGTTATCTTTGAAATACATTTTTTGAAATCATTTTAAAATTTAGAGAACTTAGTTATGGGTCTGTAATTTTTTTTTGAATGGGGTCGTTCGGCAGTAATTGCCCGGAAATTTAAAGATTTTTTATTAAGAGATTGATTAGAAAAGTCTGAAACTTTTAATTAGAAAGAGTAACCTTCCTGCTATAAGCTGATAAGGCAAGATAAAAATTGACATAGTTGCAAATGAACCAGAGATTTAGGAAATAAATAGATTCAGTTTCCCTCATTATTATGTAGAATGACATTCTACCCCTTTTCATACAATATTTTAGATATGTAATCACAGAATAAGCATTCTCCTCTACTTCCTTTTCTGCCCTCATTTCTTGAATGTTTTAAATCTTCACTTTTGCCTCGCAGTTCTTAAGACCTAGCCTTAATCTGGAGAAGACAAAAATAAAATGAGAGGAGAAAGGACTTAAAATTTTTTTCTTCTCTGAAGTTCAATGTTCTTTGCCGATGATCACACCTGCATCCCCTTTCTTTTCTTCCATTAGATTCTGACTACTCCATTATAAAATCCAATTGAAACACCGGAGAGAGCTGAGTGTAAGTATTCGACTGATGCCCAATAAAACTATAGAAGGTAAGTATTGATCTTAAATTATACTTTTAAAAATAACGAAGATTTAAAAAAAGAATATACTTGAGTTAGTGATCTCGGACATGAATTTTAACATTATTATTAACTAAGCAGCCATTTCTAACCGCATGAAATATTCTTTTTATTCTTAAAAATGCTCTAAAAATTCTGGAATATTCTTTGACTTTTATCGAACAGCCCGGAATTATTTTTATGAATATTATTGAATGTGGTTTGAAAGTTATAAAAAATTCTAACATCATGCGTTCTTTGTAAATTATGAAATTTTTATGATTAAAATGACTAAATTGACTTGTCTAGAATACAGGGGAACACATGGAAGCTGAAAAAGTGCGTTCTCATAAAATAATATATAATTTCTTTAGTTTTTTGGTTTGTTATGAACAATTTAAAAATAATTTTTCATAATCCAATGCCCAAAAATAGTATCCGAGAGTCTCAAAAGAACCCATTTTTTAAGGTCGATTGGTACACTGGATGAAAGATTAGATCTTCTTTAGGACCCGCCCTAAGATCATTCATAAAAATGGTTGTTTATAATAATATTTGTAATAATTGAAGAAGTACATTTGAAATAGCAGGTTCTGTCAGTACTCAGTTGCATCTTTTTTCGAGGCACGTTTTTAGAACAACTATCTCCACACAGGCTTAATCCTTCAAACAATCCTGTCGTTTAGGATAGCTGTAAAGATCAGATCTTACCTTTCTTCGGTAGGAGTACAATGCGTCATTACACCGGCCATTGCGCAATAGGCGTCTCCTATCTTAAATATGGGGTGAAGATGTGCGCGAAATGTTGGTGCGTAGAAGTAATCTTTTTTATCATAAATTCTTGATACGATTAGGTCCTGCAGTAGAAAAGTTCTTCTATCCTCTATGTATCTGTAGTGAAGCTCCTTGAATCAGATGATATTCTTAGTATATTATTTCAATTGCACTGTTAAAATCTTATAAACCTCTCTTCAAAAATTCTTTAGATGAATGTTTATTTTTTCGGCCTACTGGCCTCAAAAAATGGACTTTCTTACATTTCCTTTACCCTTCCTTCTCGCTTTACCTCGCATTGCCAACCTCTGCGTAGACATCTGAATAATAATAGATAACTAATATTTACAATATTTACAATTCGCTTACATTTACTTCCTCTCTTATTTTCAATCTTTCCTTCTCCGTTCTTCTTCCTCCTTCCCTCTATTCTTCTCCATTTTACCAAACGCCCTCTTCACCCATGCTATTGCCCTTTCTTCCCTGTTATGAAAGAACACCTCCATATTTATCACACTTTTGTCCACCTCCTCATACCACTCCAAACAGTACCCCACTTTTGTATCAAATTTCCCGCGCAATTCACACAGGTTCTTCTCTCTAGATGAATCCGCATCACGTCCTTGCTATAAGCTCCTGACTTCCTTTCTCTCATTTCTCAAACAGATATTGCGCTCTCTCCCTTAACATAATCCACTAGTAGTTCCTGTCAAACCTGCATTCTCTTTTTCTTTCCTCCCCTTCTGCTGTATCCCTCTGAATTCCGTTTTTCTTAACCATTTCATAAACTTTTCGTTTTTCCTCGTGCATCCTTCACACTTCGTCGATCTACAATCCATTCGTTCTAAAACATCTTTCCCTTTCTATCTCTATCTTCCCCACCTCTTTCCTGTTCCTCTTCTTTCACAAAAACTCCCGAAACATTTTACTTCCCCCTCTTCCGAAAATGTCTCCTCATATTTCCACGCTCGACTTCCCGTTATAATCCCTAAACTTGTTCACCCCATCTCCATCATGACAATGTGATTGGGCATATTCTTTTCTAACGCCAGGGTCCACTATACATACCTCTCTTGTATCCTGTTTACCTCCTCTCTTGCCTTTCATCCCAAATTTCAAATCCATAAAATGAGACACTTATCACGAGCGACTTAAATAATTTCATTCTCCTGCCAATATTATCGGCAAAGAATTTATTTCCTAGCCCTTATCACTGCCTTAACACTATATTTCCCCCCTCATTCTCTCTTTTATCAACCTCTGCATCATCTCCTTGAAGGCCTTCTCGTTCTTTGCTAGCAGCATTATGTCATCTGCATACGTGAGTGACCATAGCTAACCCCTCCTGCCCTAACTCCTCCTACAACTCCGGCCGCTAGCTTACTTTCCCTAGCTATTCAGAAACTCTGCGAAATTCCCTCCCCTCCTCTTATTCTATCTTTCATCTCTTTATACATCACCCTCACCCTTTTGATCAGCCCTTTCCCCACTTCCGCTCAGAACGTAGAAGTTTTTGATTGCGCCCCTATCGACCCTAAAGCCTACTTGAGTCTCCGGCAATGTTCGTTCCCCCTCGACATCCTTCCGCAAGCTCTCCGCCGGGTACCATCGCATATACTTTGTACGCCATATTTATTAGCATTCACTCCCTACTAATACTATCTCTCTTACTTCTCGTGTACTAATCAGCCACGCTTCGCACGCTATTCCGTCCAGCTCTTCTGCTTCCGACCTTCCTAACTTCCCTATCAGTGTTTCTATCTCCACGTCATTCAACCCCCCCATCTCTGCCTCCCTCGTTCTTCTACTCCCATAATCCCTCTTTCGTGAATCTGAGCCCTGAACGAATTCTTTAAAAGAACTCCCTCCACTCCTCACTCTTCATATTCTAGCTTATCCCCAATCTACGGATCCTCAAACTATTTATTATCTTCTAAATATCCCACTATTTCCTAATAATTCTTATCTCTTCTTCCAGATATTTATTTTGTTCCTGTTATTTATTCTTACACATTAGTCTGCAATTCTTTCTCACTTCTACATAATCTTCCCTTCTTGCAGTTTCCTCTTTCCATTTCTTATTATTTCGTGCGTCTTCGACCTTTCGGATTCAGAAGAGGAGAAGTTGGTTGCGCGCGCAATTACAGTCGTGTGCTACGCTACCTAATAAATTAATTATTAGGTAATTAATTAATTAGGTAATTAATTCTTGAAGAATTAACCTGCACGAGGACCCCGCTGCTGACACTTGCATGTCCTTTTTTTTGTACATGCAAGTTAACTGAGATTCTTCCCATTTAGGCGCCCGGGTCTTCTTGGTTCGATCTAGTCTCGCATTGAGGGCGTTAACTCGGGTAGCCTTGCGAGACAGCGAATAATTTTTCCAAGCCCGTTCCCTGTCACTTCGAATATCTCCGGCTCCTGCCACCCTTGCATATTATTGACTACATAGCCTATCACGGATACCCCTATATTGTCTCTCCTAGTCCCCTTTTATTAAACCATTCAACACCTCCCAGGCTCTATCCTTTATCCAGTATCTTGGAATCTCTCCCTTCTTATTTATTAGCTTTTCCTTTGATTTCCTGCCAAAGGTGTCTCTTAGAAAATTTTTCATCCTTTCTTTAATTCTTTTCATCTCATCCTTATTGTACACACTCACAAACTTACACGTTAACACTCCTATCATTACTACCCCTATTTGCACTCCATGTCCCTCTTCCTCTTCATGAAATTCTTCCTCTAATCCACCCTTCCTCTAATCTACCCATTCCATTCTATACCCGATCAACACTTGTGTCTATGCTGGAAAGAAACAGGAAGATCGCTGAAGAGGCACTTTGGGTCAACAAGTGACTGTTGGTTCTCCCTGACTCACTTTCTTTATTCTGTACTCTTCTTCTTGCGTAAAATAAGCCCCGTATTATGTTAAAAATATTTAGCTTGATTGTGTATTGCTCTCAGGCGATTCGTCTTTCACGAACGACTGTGCGGTTAATAGACATAAACAAGCATTATTGGAGTTTGAAGCACCAACACTGGTTGGGCGAAGTTCAGCGTCAGCGTCCTTGGTCCGTGACCGCTTGGTATGAAGTAACAGGGAAGCAACTTATCGGTCCGTATTTTATTGCGTGTAAAAAAATAACAACAAGCACACTCCGCAGTTGTGTGCAAACTTTCGAAGCGCGGATCAACAAGTACAGCGACATCTATCAGAAAATCGGAAATGCTGTCTAGTGCCTCCTGGAAATTATAAATACAACCTCATACCCGAAAATCGGTAGTATTTTGTTGGTAAAATTTTTGACCTGTTAGAGCGAGAGATTTAGCAACGAGAGAGACACACAATCTGCAACCATTTTTATTGAAACCTTGCGTTTCGTTTGAGTTCCCCTTTCTCGGCTTACCTGCTCAGCTAAAGGGAAGTATAGAAAATTGACAAATATTTCTTCTACACAATCTTTTAAAAAAAAATCTATTCGCATCCAATAACACAAAAGAATAATATACGTAAAATTGTACATATAAAAAGTTCTAGCAGTTTTCCAAGTTTACCCGGATAAAAAATAAGTTTTCCAGGTATCTTTCTAAACATGTGTCATATGCGAAATTTTCTGTGCGCCAACAAAATCTGATTTTATGGAAAAAACACCTCTTTTGGTCATTTTTCAATTTTGCACGGTAAACAATCACAAAGCTAAAATCTATAATATTTTAAACTTTCATATTCATCCAACTCGTGACTTAAATTTTTTTAAACTAAAAATGTTCTGCTGTTCATACAATAAAATAAGTGGAATTTCATATGCCATGGTGCCGTTTTTATTAGAATTAGTTAAAATTTTACTGATTTATCGCCTTTGCAGCTGATTTAAGTTTAATTTACAATTAAGTAATTACATTTTTAACAAAATAGTCAAATTCTAAACCAAATTAGTTAATTTTAAACTAAAATAATGAATTGACAAGCAATGAAATAAATTATTAACAAAGTAGGTCACCGTTCAAGCAAAAAACACAAATTTTCAATCTGGAAGACGAATTTTCTACAAAGCAGTTGAATTTTCCACCCTGAAATAATAATTTTCCACCAAAAAGACAAGCTTTCAACAAAATAATTTAATTTGCAACCAAAGAGAAGAATTTGCAATAAAAATAATGAATTTTCAACAAAAAATTTAAGAAAGCAGTTGAACGCAGAAATTAGAATTTTCTAACTAAAAAGACGAATTTTCAACATATACAAATTTTTCAGTCATTAAAGAAAAACAAATTAACTGAAGTTTCATGTTAAATTAATTAATTAGGTACAGTTAGAGATTAAGGTTCTCAAAGCTCTGTAGGCTTTGAGGTACACAACTTCATCGTGAAACTCGCACTGCGCGCTCGATTTTTAAAGGAAATTTATAAACAGGTTTTGTTCAATCTCTTTTTTTGTATCTGAGGTCGTTTTTCCACTATGTTTTTATTTTTTTTCAATATTATCTTTCACGAATAAAACAAAAAGTACGCGCCCCATCAAGAACTGATTCTTAACGAAATTATAGATCTTTTTTGGGATCAAATTGTTTTTTTAATTTATCTTTTTTCGTATCCTGCGCAGTTTGATCACAGAATGGAATTTTTTATTTTTCATTATTTTTGGTGCATTCAAAATTTTAATTTGCGATTTTTCTAGAACATCCAAAAAGTTGTTATAATAATCTTGTAGGGCTTTAAAAAATAATTGTTTTTCTTCTCTTAGCTCTTTTCATATCGTGCGTTGTTTGCCTTAAAATTTGGACTTTCGATTGATTTAAAAAATTTTGAAAATGCTGTAACTCTGAGAATCTTCTTTTTATTGAAAAAAGTCATTGAGATCAATTGTTCGCCTTTTTAGTATTATAAATATCCGTACATAGAATTTTCAAATTCAGAAAAAAAGTCTCAAAATGTTTCAAAATGTGCTCACTTTTTGAATTTGTATTTGAAACGCCTAGTTAACGAACTCGTCCTTTCTTTTAGGACTAAAACTTGTCTCGAACATCGATTTGATTCGTGCATTTTTTCGATAGTTATCGTATTTACGGACGTACGGACGGACAGACAGATAGACGCCATCTTAAAAACTTGATTATCGGATTTAGGCTGCATTTTATTGGAAGCATAAAAATAATACAGTCGTTTATTGACAATACTATAGGGTAAAAAGAAACATTCAACGTCGGTAAAGTAGAGATTACGTGACCAAGCTCGCTTATGAAATTTCTTTTGGTGTTTACCATGGCCAAACGAATTGATATATCGCTTTTACACTTTGGTATATAGGAAATGAGACAATAAGTTGCGTTTATATTCATATTTGGAGTACTAATTTTTTAAAAAAAAATCTGGTTAAAGAATAAATGTGTAGAATTAATTTAATTTCTTTTTGGTCCTTACTACGTCCACGCGGATTGAGATACAGTGCTCAGCATTTAGAAAATTTATATAGAAAGCACTAAAAGGAACTTTTGTATATATCAAAATGTTTATAATTACAACAAGTTTTCTAGTAAAATACTATAGGAGTAGGAAATAAACTTTTAACGTCGATGCAAACTTTCTTCAGTGATTTTCACTTAATCTCTTAAATTATAAACGCTATACCTTAATCCGTGTACACGTAGTGAGCAAAAAAAGTGAAAATAATTTTACACATTTATTTTTTACTCAGATGATTTTTTTCAATACTATTACTCAAACTAAATACACAAACACAATTTATTGTCTCATTTCCTATATTCACAACTTTCAGAACGATATATCATTGGCTTTGGACATGGTGAAAACCAACAAAAATTTTCATAACCGAGGACTGGTTTGTTCACGTGGTCGCAGTAGAACATGCCCTGAATGTAAAATGTTTATCAAAAACAAGCACCTCGATTGTGAAAGGCAACGAAACTCACCAAAAATGAGCACTCTGATGGTGAGTCGCCGAAATAAAATACCTCAAAGATAACTAGCAACTACTACGTCCAAGTCGTTGTTCCTGGGTAACGCTCTAAATAGTTAATTACTTGACTGCTTACATACTTGGAGCAAAAATGAGAAGTTTCTTTTTTTAAAATAAGAATGAGCTCTCCTAAAAATAATCAACACGCCTTTTTTATTTGTCAGCACATTTTTAGAACAGTCAACAAGGTTTACCGCACCTCAGAGAGTTTAAACGCCCCAGGAGTTTATCCCACCCCAGGAGGTTTAAGTGACCCAGGGGGTTTACCCCATCTAATGGTGTGGGGTAAATTTTACGGGGTAGTTTTTCCCCTGGAAAATATAAAAAATTTTATTGAGAACATTTTTTTCGTCAAAAGCGTATTTCATCAGATATTTCGATGTCTCAAGATAGAGGTTCTGGTGGTTCGGAACCCACCTTAAGCTTTAGGTCCTCTGGCGAATAAATCTATATGTAGATTTGAAGCTTAAATAAAAAAAAATATAAAAAAAATGTCTCAAGATAAACAAATCATCTTGTATAATAAAAAGATTGTTGTGATGATAAGCAGTGAACACCATCACACTTAAGTTAAATGTGTGTATAATTCTTTGAAAAATACACTTGAAGATGTGGTGGGTGTTATTATGCGGAACTATAGATAATCCGGTAGAGAGCTCTACTAATTTCAAATACTTAGTTTAATAGTTGGTGGCATTAAGATTTGTATTTTGGTTCCCTGTTAGTACAATGTTATTGTAGAGATTTTTAAATGATGGTAGGTGGCATACTTCACGCAACAGTAACCTCAGGTGTAGTAGGTCCTTTTTTTAAAAAAACACATTCGACGTTTCGAGAGCCAAAGAACTCTTCTCATCGGGAAAACGTTAGTTCATAAATTCGGTCAAAAATTGTAGTAAATAAAACAAAACGCAACTCCTCTGCATTTTTAGCTTCTCGAAATCAAACAAACTGTAAATTTAAATAAATTATTAAAATGTTAAAAATTACGAAAATTTAAACCTTAAATGTCAAAGGTTTGAATGATTTTCTTTTATTTTAGATTCTTACAAATATGACATTTTGAAAAATGAGGTTATGTTGATATTTTCTTTAATTATCGTTACCCGTGTTGACTTTAAAATCTTTACAAAAAATTTTGTTTAATACAAAATTAATATTCCTTATTTTTTATGATGAAATAATGTAACCAAACCAATTCATTATTAGGTGAAAAATTAAATTTAGGAATAGAGACAGATGAAACGTTGAGCTCCATTTTTGTGGCTAGTATCAAGAACGAGAAAATAGAGAGAGAGAGAGAGAGATGTGCGGTAACAGGGATAAAACAACTAGTGCCATAGCATTTACTACTAAATAGTTAATAATAGCGAACAACATTGGTGATATGTAAGAATATAAGTCACACATTAAACATTAAATTAGAGAATCTAAAATGATATTATATAATGGATTATAGTTAGCCAAGTCAGTTATTATATTTAAACAATTGTCACCTTTCCTCTTAATAAAAACATTTTAGCCACAAGTCCTTCAAATTCATTAAATTCATGGTGTAAGACATTAAAAAATTACCCCTTGATACCACGCAGATAAAAATAATCTTTTTCCAGATTTTACAGTGGCAATAGAGTCTATAATTTTTGTAATCAGGCAAAAAGGTCTTAGTCAAAAAATAACATCTTTTAGAATTTCACATTGTCAACAGAGTCTCCGATTTATAGGCTTCTCATAAATACCAACTTTGATATTCGGCTCCAACCCTTCACGTAAAAAAAAGCTCCTTGGAACCACGCAGATGTGACTTTGTCAAAATGCAATCATTTTAAAAATTGTGCCTTAACATTAAAAAACAGCCCGTTTATATCAGGTAGATATTACTTTGTCAAAAATTAATCTTTTCGAGAATTTTGCCTTGTAAATTGAGTCTCTGATTTTTGTGCTCCTCAAAAATTCAAACACCAATTGTTGGTCTCTTGCGTTCACGTTAAAACCCAACCCCTTTGCACCAGGTAGATATATGACTTGCTGAAAAAATAATTTTTTTAAATTTTACAGTGTAAATAAAATTTTGGATTCTTGGGCTCCTCAAAAGCATAAACTTCGAATTCGAGCTCCAACCCTTAACGCCAGACACCAACCCCTCTGTGCCCGGTCAGTAAGTCTTTGCTTGAAAATAATCTTTACTAGGAAGCTTATAGGGTAAATAAGGTCTCTGAATTTAGGGCTCCTTGAAAATTCAAATTTGAATTTATAGATAGTTATTAGATTTTTTAGCTGTAGGGGTGTTTTTTACAAAAAATTGAAGCAATTCAGATTGCAAGAAAGCCCCAACACAAATTGCTATTTTGGTTATTTCCAGGTTTCAATTCTTATTAAGCGGTTTTTTTGTACGTAGGGGTAGTTTCTGAAAATGTCTTGCTTTTCGTTCAAGAGCTTTAAAAAAGCCCAAAATTTTTATATAGTAGAGGTGCAGGCTGGATTAAAGCCAGCACCTACACTCGAAATTTTAATATTCAAAACAATTGTTGAAGCCTAAAAATTGGCATTACAGCTAAAGAAAAGTACAAAATTCTGATACAAAGAAATTTGATATTTTCGATTGTGGAGGTGCTAACTTGATGGACCTATCAGTGCAACTTGTTCTTTCGAATCCAGGGATACCAAAAACTCAATAAAATCAACAGCCAAAGGCCCCTCGCTTCTAACTATTCCGTTTTCTATGATTTCTTCGGTACTGCCCGGGAAATCTCTATGCAATTTGCTACATTATATGGGCTTGCCCTAGATGATATTCCTACAAACCAGACCCAATCCTGCCCGATTCTATATTTCAGATTTATTAAAATACAGACACCCGCTACTTGATAATAGCCGCATATAATATTAACTTGTACAACAAGCGGGATACGGGGTCGACTACCAACGACCATGAAGATTGCCTCGCGAACGTAGCGAGCGTGGCAAATCATGCGAGTTGGTAATCGACGCATCCTGCTCGTTCCACACGATGTTTTCCCCAATCACCGGAGGCCGGAACAAGCGAGTACGGTCGTTCAGAACAGTCTAAGATTCGATACGCAGTTTCAAGGAGAAGGGGTAGATTGGAGATGCACATGGAATTACTTAGTTCTCTAGAAGACTAAATGCCACTTTAGTTTGCTATGACGTCAAAAATTGAGAACACACCACCTTAGATTCTTCTGAATAAGCATGTTTGTCGCAAGTTCCGGCGCAGGCGTTGGGTAAAAGGCTTTTATTTAAGTACACATAGTTTAGTTTTCTTTCATAGAATATATCGTAAACTTGAGAGAAAGCAAAACAGTATTTTATAGTTTTAATAATATATTATTATGATTATAAAGTGCATATATATTTGGACAGTAATATTAAGCTATCTACACGGAGAGAAAAAACACGGCATTATACCATGCAAACCCGCTTGGTATTATACCATGCAACAGTCTTGGTATAATACCATGCATTTGGTGGGTTTTAAACCAGGAACCTCTGC
>JAAAKG020144261.1:0-11163 GCA_010014905.2 Druon quercuslanigerum
TCTGCAACAGTTACCAAGCAAATGAAAATTAGTGACTTTTTTGTCAACTCTAAAGAATGAAGTAGTTGGAGATGTTAGACTGAGTTTACCATCCAATTTGTCTCATTTGATACATATCGGCCCTTTTTAGGAGCACCAATTATTTATTAAGAGGAATACTTGAGAATTATAGACATACCCTGACTTAAAGAAAAGGGGTGTCAGAATTTATCAATTTCATTTTTTTCTATTCAACACAGTTCTTTTGAGTTGCAACCGAAATGAGACAACGGAGAATGAGAATGCACCTATGATCATGTCGTAGTATTACACTTGGAGTATTCTCATTTTTAGAAGAAAAATCTTATTTCAAGAATATAACAAATAAGCTGCAACAAAAATGATCACGCTGTTTTTCTGTGAAGTTTCGAAAAATTCCATCTTCTCAAAATAACATATTTTGCTATTTATTTCATTCATAGGTGCCTATAGTATGTATTATGAAAAAATAGGGGTTTCGTAACATAATTTCTGTAATTTGGCCACCTGCCTAAGTTGGCCACATTTTGATGGAACCGCGGCTGGCCAACATAGACAGGTTTTACTGTACATATATATATATATATATATAGTGAGAATCTGAATTTTAAAATTAAAATTTTACGACGAACCGCCGTATCGGAACAATGTGATCCTTATTATAGAATAAAGAACATTTTACGTTTAACTTGTCTTATAAACTTCAGAAGAGGGATAACACATCCAAATCGCCTACAGTAGATCGCGAAATCGTGAGAACGTTAAAACTTTTTTTCATTTAACGCGAAACCTGACCAGTAACGCCCAATTTGATGCACGCGTCGGTTTCGAATGCCTTTACGTTTTCCGTGCTTTTGAACCTTCCGAACGTTTCAGAGACTGTACATTTCGTACATTTCGTGCAATTTTCCGGATAGGAATCAAATTCTTTTGAAAAATTTAAGTGACGCCGAATTTAATGCAGCGTCGGCTTCGAAACGCTACTACTTCTACCTTCTACGACTCCAACTAAGCCGCTGAAGTTGCTTACTGAATACGCGAGTGGGTGAGTGTAAAATTCCGGATCGAAATCGGTATGTTGCTGGAAATCTTAACGTAAAGGTCGCGTAAAATCCGACGTATTCAGGCAGGCATAATGGCGGACTTTCTAAACGATAAAATAGTTCTCTAAAGAGAACGCGGCGTACGCTGTGAACGTAACGAGTGCGTAATCGCGTGAAGTGAATCGGAATTATAGTGAGGATACGTTTTCGGTTTACAGCGTTTATTTTCGTGTTTTTGTGACATATCATGGACCCTACACAGTTTAAGGTAGCAACACTGAAGAATGTGTGTGTTATTCGTGGAATAGCGATATACGGCACCAAAATCGACATTCCTCGACGCCTTCAGGAAACAGATCCAACGGGTAAATGGTTCACGGAAGCCCGCAAGATTCAGCCAAATGAACATTGCGGCGATTTCGAAAATGACGAAGCAGGTGGGCCATCAACACCAACTCAGAAACCAAAAAAGCAACTGCAGAGATATGACAAACGAAGTTGAGTTTCTACATTGAGAACGCGACCTGATGCGACGCGAACTTGAGCTTGGAAGACACGAGCTTGAACTTGTGCGCAGATCTCCCAGCAATGTAGTTCAACAGCCACCACGTAATATAAATATAAACACGTTGAGGGACTTCCAGACCGACTTCGAGGGTACTGAGACGGACTTCAGAAAATGGAAGGAACAATTTCATCTGATTTGCACCACTTACGAATTACATGACTCTTCTGGACGGCTTCTAATAGGTGCAAAACTGAAGAGGAGGGCTTTGAAATGGTTTCACTCAAACCAGAGTTCATTGACATGACTGTGGAGATCCTTTTAGACGACCTCAAAAGAATGTTCGATCATCGACAAAGTAAAACTACTCTCCGGAAGAAATTTGAAAACAAGTCGTGGAAAGCTTTCGAAACATTTAGCGATTATTTCCACGAGAAAATAATTCTTGAAAATGCTATACCCATCTAAGACGAAGAGGACGTAGTTGAATACCTTATCGAAGGAATACCAGAAGCTTCACTTCGAAGGCAAGCTAGGATTCAAAGATTTAAAGATAAAGAGAGCATTTTGGATGCTTTCGAGAAAATATCTTTGAAGGACGAGACAAAAGTTACTCAGGAGAGTAATAGAAGTACTTCTAACTCTACGACTGGGACGGATGATGAGAAAACGACGAAGATTACTTAAGCTTTGCGTTGCTACAATTACAGCAAATTTGGCCACGTTTCAAACGATTGTGAAATGCCCAAAATACAGCCAGGGCCTGTTTAAAATGCTTCGAATTAGGCCACCAGTCAGAGGAATGTCCAAAAAGGAATAAGCAACAACAGAAACGAAACCAAGTCAGCAACGTGTCGGAGAGTCCACTAGACGAGAAGCAGATTAAGATGGTGTCCAGTTTCTTACGTCCAGACCAACCAACAAGGAGTATTCAGGAAAACACAATCGACCAGCAGTGTTTCAAGACGGGTACAGGTAGTCTATTAATTTTTATGAAGAAGAGTTTCGTACCTGGAGCAAGTATAAAACCATGTGCCCCGAAATCATGTAACTATATTGAAATTAATGACAGTGCTATTATCCGACTAGGTGTTGTACTTGTAAATGTTTCCTTAAATAATGTTGAACGCGAAATAGAAATTTGTGTGGTACCGGATAATACTATGCGATCTTCTGTCGTTATTGGACGTAACGCACTAGATAAATTTAATTTAGGGTTAATATCTTTGTCAGAAGTTGAGGCCGAGGAAACGAGACAAATTTTTGATATCGATATTTCGGCGGATGAGCTCTTAAATTCTCTGGAGATAAATCCAGAAGTAGATTTGAAAATTACGACGGAAGTAAAGAAATTTTTCGCGAACGAATATTTCAGGAACCATAGCAGGCCGAAAACCATAGTTTCCGATCGTGGCACTTGCTTCACGTCACAAGCATTTAAGACTTTCATAGACGAGAATAACATTTACCATATACTAATTGCGACTTCGTCACCAAAGGCCAATGGGCATTTGGAGAGGGTGAACAGAGTACTAGGCCCTATGTTAGCGAAAATTTCCGTTTCCTCTTCAGGGAACCACTGGTACAAAATGCTTGCTGGCGTTGAGTTTACTCAGAATAACGCTGTTCATAATACCACCGGCGTTACCCCCAGCAAGTTGCTATTCGGAGTCAACCCGCGAGGTAAAATGATTGATTCAGTAGCATAATATTTAGAGCAAACTACGCATAGTAAAGATTTCCGCGATATTGAAAAGATTAGATCCTAAGCGAGCGAGAAAATTGTAAAAACGCAGAATTACAACAAAAAGTATTTCGACAAAAAACGAAAGGATTCTCACCAATATAAAATTGGGGACTTTGTGATGGTAAGAAATTTTGATAGGACAGTTGGAGTTTCGAAAAAGCTTATACCACAAAATACAAATCCGTATGAGGTATCAAACAAATTGCGTAAAGACAGGCACACCTTAAAGGACGTCGAAACCTTTCAGATAACTCAAAAGCCAAATGTAGGTACGTGGAAAGCTTGCAATATGAAGCCTTGGTGCTCCGAATTGTAGCGGTAATATGCGTGACTTACCCCGAATAATTTTTGCAAGGTATTACAACGAGTTGACGACTAAAATGTATGTAATAGTTCGGGTCGAACTTGAGGTCAAAACGGACGAGTTGTGAGAATCTGAATTTTAAAATATGGTACGACACTAGCGCCCTTGAGGCCCTGTGTGCTGGCATGCGAATCACTGTGCACTGCTGAGTCAGTCATTGAAGAACCTCCGTATCGGAACAATGTAATCCTTATGATTGAATAAAGAACATTTTACGTTATATATATATATAATATAATACAATATATATAATATAATATATAAATATATATATATAAAACACACGCACATATAAATATAGCAAATTTATCTGCTTGACACGTACTTTTAAAAATAACGTAGCATTATGAAGAATTAAAAATGGTGGATTTAATATGGAGCCTTAAGAATATTCCTCCAAAATACATATTTCAGCATTTAATGAATCTCTAACGATCTTATATCAGAAATTTAAAATTCAAAATGGCGGATTCAAAATCGCAGCTTTGAATAACTCCGTCCTTAAATCTTCTTGAATTTTTGCCTTTCTTGCTTTGAGTAGTGCCTTATTTATCTCCCTAGCTGCCCATTCTTTACAAGATAATCTATACGCGTTGTGCAAAATGTACTCGAAGGATCGAATCCATGCGTGTAGTAGGGTTGACAATCCAAATTCAAAAACACTAACATCTTCTGATTTGGATTTTACCTTCTTAAGATCATTCATCTATTTCGGACTTGCTTTGGAGACGCAACAAACAGCGCAATATGTTGTGTTGGTAATCACTGCGCGCATTTTTTAATCGATCAATGTACAGACTAATTTATGATTGATCATAAAAGTTACTCCATTGACTTCAGCTACAGTTGAAACAAGATTCTTTATCTGTTTATTAATATTTTTCAATACAGCCAAAGTTTTTTCTGGACTTTCTTTTGCAAATTCAAATCCTATTAGCCTGACAGTTTTTGGTGAAGAATGCTTTTCATTTTACCAATATATTGCTGATCGTTCATTTACAAAATAAATACAAACTAACTGGATTATCAGATTTAAAATCTTCTGGAATTATACCTGGAATTTGAAATAATCTTTCTACAGTATGATTCAACAGAGCCTGTAGAGTTGCATAGACAGTTTTCTTTGGCAACTAAAAACTCGTTGTATATAGGGTAAATATCAGCATTGTGAGTTTTAGCAGTTCTGTGTATTGTTTCATACTGAGATCTGGAGAACTTAGAATCCAACATTTGTGCTAGAGCTTTATCCCTCATAAGTGGTATAGGGTGATTACCAGAAGATTCTGACTGCGAGTGACCCTGCTGAACATGATCTGAGCATGTGACATTTGAATTCGATCTCTCTAAAATTTTTTCAACTGCAATTCGTTTGGAGCTTCCAAAAACATCTGAGATATTGTATTCAACTTCGTTCAAACATCCAGATTGATCCAGAACTTTTTCTACTCTCCTTTTCTTCGTTCGAATAGAGCAATCCTCGATTTTATTTTACACTGTTTTGAGCATACTTCACACCATCAATAGATGAATGTGGAATTTCCAAATCAAAATTTAACCAACATTTGTTTTATACTCAAATAGCACTTACTCTTGACAAAATTAGTTAATAAGATTTGCGGATCCACGTCCTTATTCTCAATTAGTAGCTTGCACAATTCTTTGCTTTTTAAACACATTTTCGACATTGCACGAGAAAAAAAAACCTAAAGAATACGCCTACGTATTAGTTTTTCAGAGTGTTTTGTTTTACGATTTTCTTTTGTTTTTCCTCGTTTCGCTTCACTTGGACTGCAAACTTCACAGTGTTTGGTCTTTTAGAGTGTTCAGTTTCACGATGCTTTTTTCATTTTGGTTGCTTCGCTCCTCTCGGATGTGGGCAGCCAACTTCACACTTGTTAATTCGTTTGTTAATCGTTTAAGAAAATAAAACATTTTTATTATTACTTATAACAATTAAAATAAATATGTACACAAAATTTGTATTGATTGCTAATCATTGGCAACATCTTTCAGCAATTCACAGTGAGTGTTTATCAAAAAATCAGTTTTTTGTCACAGAAACTGCTAATATAGGGCTTTTATTAATGCATTTTGGGCATAGCAATTACAGTAAACAATTACAGTGAACAATTAAAAGGTAACATTTATAACAATTTATTATCCCTGAATCTTTACCAGTACTGTAAGATTTAGAACCAAAATTTCGAATAAAAACTTTATATTTGGAGAATTTGTTTATATAATTTGTTAATAGCAATTACAGTAAGCAATTAAAAGGTAACATTTATAACAATTGCGTGTCTCTCAGACTTTAACGGTATTGTGTGATTTGGGAACAAAATTCGAAAGAAAAATTAAAAATTTGGAAAATTTGTTTATATCGTTTGTTAATAAGAATTACAGGTAATAATTAGAAGGTTTAATTCATATTGCTGTGATATCCATTTGTCCATAATAGTATCGTGTGATTATAAAAAATTTTTTGTTTGGAAAATGTACATTTTGACGATATGCTTATTTATTTTGTTTACAATAATCACAAAAATTCATTTTTATTACTTTTTTTATCATATAGTTCTCTGTGTTAATTTCTTTTCTTTTTAATAACAAAAATTTTTTTGCGCTGATAAAAATGACAAACAACATATCTGTTTATAAAATTTGTTTACAACAAATGTTTTGTTTATTAAACAAATTATTTACATTCGGTGAATATTTATGCATGCATTTTCGACCATGTAGAGTATAGTTTCGTTGTTTGAACTTCAATAAAAAATAATAATTTCAAATTTTCTATTTCTTTCGCCATTATTGTTAACACAGCAATTGACCGCAATTTGACCAATCGACAGCAATTGAAATTCAATTTGACCGCGAAAATCCAATTCTGGACCACTGTGTTTGTCTTGACATGTCAAAATGAAACGCTCCGTACCCGACTTCAATCCGGGTGATTTAAGGAAAGCAAAAGTTAGCTCACACGACATTGACTGATCCTCCACATTTCTGTGAAAGATGCCGTGCATCCTCTTATCGAGGAGCTGTTCATGGAAGTTTTTCTACTGTAATTTCAAAATCCGGGCTTTCAGTAGTGATTTATCGAGATAGATATAGATATATTTAGAGTCGCGGAACAGAAGACTTAAGATGCATGCTTTTGTTTATTGTCATAACCTTTCGTGTCCCGTTATCAAAGGATCTGAGCTCGTTCTTCGTCCATGGAACCACTCCAAATGAATAGAGTACTACATGGGACGGCAAGCATGTTCGTTGCAGATACTATGTTCCTCGCCGACAGTTCAGAAGACCAAATCTGCCGGATCAGCCGTTTATATCTGCTCTGGAGAGAATCCTTTATAGATGCCACATCCTGAATGCGGCTTTGTAGCACGCACATGTACGTATAAGTCTCTCCAGCGCTTCAAATAAACCTAGGCGCATTTTTCTAAACCAAATTCCATTCCTATTTCCTTAGCGTATCGTTCGACAATCCCTAGAGCTACATATAGTTTCTTTTTATTTTTAGCATGGATCTTAAGATCATCCATGTAAAATACATGAATGACCTTGTGCTTTCGATTTGCAGGTTTACTGCAGAGGTACCTCTGGGAATGGCGAAGTGCTAGAGATAGTGGCAATAATGTTAGGCAAAAGAGGCGTGGGCTCATAGAGTCACACTGAGAGACACCTCTTTGGAAAGTGACCTTGTTAGTTGTCACACGATTTTTCCAGACAAGATGAGCTTTTAAGCTTTCCAAAAGACAGATTATAAGATTATGGGAGGTCGAATTGAAAGCCTTCCGGGAATCAATCCAGGCCATCAATAAGTCACGCTGATAGGATGCTGCATCTTTGCAGACACATCTATCGATAAGCATGTTCTCCCGATATTCTGCTACGCCTTTCTTTGAGCCGCGTTGTGCATACATTTTGCAATCTAAGACAACAAGTTTCGGCTGCAGTGACAATCCTTTATTTTGACACTTCTGTTTCAAGGCACGAAAAACTTCTGCATACGTACTTTCTTTTTTGTCTGCCAGTAAACAAAACGCGAGAGGAATGTAGTATCCATTATAATGGCAGTGGATGGTAAATAATTGTAAAAAAAAATTACACAGTACTCGAAGGTTCCGTTTGCACGGAGAATGTCTTGGTTCTGTCCTAAAAACTCCAAATTTGGGTTGCAGGAAAAAATCACCATCTTCTTAAATTTATCATTGTGGAGGAGGAAGCATTCACCCGCAGTAGTAATTACTACTTAAGAGTCCAAGAAGTCTTGTACATAAGTGGCTGATTTTGGTAATTTTGGCATTTTTAATAATTTTGCAAGAAGAAATATTATTGCTAATGTATTTAACGTCTCTCCTTTTTAGTTTTTGAATAGAATTTCCATCCAATTCGAGATGAATTAGTTTTGATGGTCTGTCATCTGAATTTTCGTCTACTTTTCTCTTGACACTATTATTCACTGCATGTCGGATTAACACTTGATCACTAATAGCTTGATGATTATGTTCACCCTCTTTTCTAGAAAAAATTGGATCAATATCTGTAGATTTTAGTGCACGGCATTTCCTAAACTTACAGTTGTCTATTACGAGAAGTACTTTTCCTTTCTCGCTACAAATAGTCTTTATTTCCACTTATACAAACTAACCGGTGTGCCGTGCTTACACTTCAAGATTTTGAGGTAAACTAAACAAATTTTCAACTTGCCGTTTTAGATCATACCTTGGTTAAACCTTTGGCGACAGGATCTAGATTTAATTGCAAAGATTTGGCGACAGAATCAAAATTCTTACCTGATCTAGTATGCATTTTGCAAAGGGTACTGTTACTGAATCAAAAGCATTATGAAGTGACGCGCCAGTGCGTCGCCACTCTTAATTACTTTATGAAAATTTTAGCATTATTAACTTAAATAGGCAATAGAATGTAATGAATTTTTAATTGTAGATTTTTATGCCTTATGGTGCATATAAATTAAAAATAAAATTGAGCCAAAATAAATTTGCCAGCCCAGAATTTATTTTTAATAAAAATCCTTTCTGAACCCTTTACGTACGTTTCGGTACAGTACGTACCTTTTATAATTTTTATATTGATTTATAAAATTATTCATTCATTTGTTGTTATTTTTAATATTATATGAAACTGTCAGTCTTTGCAGCCAAAGACTGCCTTCTCGTGAGCCCTGCACTACTATCTGTCCAAAAATATAGGCACCTCTATTTTCGTACAGATTTTCATGAAAATCTCAGCAGAAAAAATTCTAAAAATATGAGACAATATGTGAATTTCAGATGAAGGTTTTGGCAATACTGAACAAAGTTCCAAATTTTCCAGGTGATTAGCGATTATTTCCTGGTGAATGAAATTCTGAAAAATATATGGTTTCTTTGAACCTTTCGATGCACATGGTAAAATTTAGAGCCAAAAATAATTATTTGTTAATAAGTTGTTAACAAAAACGTAGGGACGTGTTATCTTCGTTGTATTTATTTTCAATGAGCAAAAAGTTGCACTTGAATGTTTGAAACATGATTCTCTTCTTCGAAAAACACAAAAGACTTTACGATAATCAAGGCAACTGTATTCCTTTTTTTACACCAGGGCTAGAGACTGCGTAAACAGCCTGAGTACAAAAAGAGGTTGTATTGCACGCGTAGCAGTAGCGCCAGCAAAATGTCCTGCTGAAAATGCGGTTGTCTCGATTATCGTAAAGTGTTTTATATTTTTCCATGAAGAAAATGATTTTTTAAATATTCCAGTGCAACATTTTGTAGCGTGTTCGCAAACGCAAAAAGCATCTGTAATGAATGTGATATCAAAGGTCATATAGATGTATAAAAAACAATTTGCTTATTCTAGTAATAGGTAGTTTAAAATGTGAAAATTATAAGATAACAAAATTTTACCAGAGTAGCCTGAGTGATGAAGAAATCTCGAATACTAACGAGAGTAGGACATCTGATTCTGAACGCATGGATACGGCTGAAAGGCCCTTCAATTCAGCGCATGCAATTCAGCTTTTAAAGAAAAAGTGTACGCTGACTTTATTATTTAGAGAAGAGTCGCGCGTGTCCACAGGTGTTGGCTCACAAATTTCGTCTGCAGATGATGAATGAACACAGTGTGACTTAACACAATTGGAGAAAAAAGCGCAGAAAACCAAACGCAACTCCGAAAATTACTGCGCATTTCTATTTTAAACCGGACTTAAATAATTCGTCAGAATATGGAAAACGGGCAATATTACCACAAATAACTTTTTTTTAGCATTGTTTCGGTTTCCACGTAACCACCCACATTTTAGTGTGCCAGTGGTTTGTCAGTATTGTCCCAGTATTTGCAGTCAGTACTGCGCCAGTAACACCAAGAATTACAAGCCAGCACTGGTATAGTACTGTACCAGTACAGCCAGCCAGTACTAGAACTCCGGCAGGCTGTACTGGGCCGGTGGTGTATTTTAACTGAGATAGGGTAAGAGCACCGATTGGCACCTTAGTCCTATTATTAGCATGCGAAAAAACCTAAATGAATTTATTTTTGGATACATACTTTATTGCCCAGTATCTCAAAGTCGCCGTTTGAGACACCTCACCGAAGAGTCATTCAGCTCTTGGCGCAGTTGTCACGCCACCTCTTAGGACTTAATTCATTCGGGACCATCCCTAGACAATTGTCCGCGACTGCTCATTTATTATTGTAACCATATGCTGCCGAAAACCTTGGTATAGGGACCCTCTATCCGTAACCCGATATACATACATACATACATACATGCATTCTTACATACATATATACATATATATCAGCCCCATGCATCGCCCTCACTTTCCTGTTCTCTTACGATTCGGAGGTGTAATGGCGACGAAACTAATCCAACAGATGGCTTCACGGTCAGTTGGTCTGACTTTTCTGTTTATAAACATTGAAGAGTTTAGAAAAATAAATAACAGACTATTAATTTGCGAGAATACCACAAAAAGTGTTTTGAAAAACATGTAGCCTAGTGCATATTTTAATTTTTTTTAAGTTGGCTTGTTCTTATTATAAGTGCGGTAAGAATAACACGTAAATATGCAGCTCCTAGTTGCAAGTCAGGCTATGACAACAATGAACAGAAATTTCACATATTCTTTGCACCAAAAAATCCGGCAATAATTAAGTTGTGGCAAAAGACCATTTTAAGGAATGACATTGTGTTAAACCATAAGCATGCAGTGTGTGAAAATCACTTTTAGGAGTCTGACATCATTTGGGGGTCGAAGGTTAGAGGACCTGACGGAAACTTCATGAGTACGGCACTTTTGTTTATAGAGTTTAATAGTTTACAGTAGAGATCCTTTAAGGAGAGTTAGACAGATTTACTCGCATTTTGATTGGTGCTTTATAACCGGAATCGAAAGTTCCAAAATGCGCGCGATATTCAAATCCAAATTTTTTTATTTATTAGAAAATCACGAGAAAAATGATCGCACAA
>JAAAKG020144262.1:0-11163 GCA_010014905.2 Druon quercuslanigerum
ATTATACCGCTTAAGTTAAAATTTAAATCATAAAATTTAAAAAAAATTTTTGAATTGTTCTAAACAACTTAAATAAAAGTATTCACATATATTCCCATTAATATAGATGCAGATAGTTATAAACAATAATACGTTGTTTAAACATTTATTTTTACTAAATGTAATCAAATATTAAGTCAATCCAAGTAAAAAATAAACACATAGTTACAAAATTTCAGAAAAAAATATTATTAATAATAATAATAAATTGTTTAAACCATTATTTCTGTTAATTTGGATAAATTATTACTTTACTCTAATCGAAAAGTGGATCAAAATTTAAAATTAAAAAAAACCTCAACTGTGTAGTGTTAATATAGAATAAGATAGCTATAAACAATAATAATTTATTTAAATACTTATTTTTGCTGAATTAAATATAATATTAAATCCCTCGAAGTGAAAAGTAAACAAAAATTTCAGAAAAAATTGCAGCTTTCTAGCTTTCTTCAATTTGAATATTACTAACAAAAATAATAAACGGTTTAAATAATTAATTTGGTTTGGTTTAAATTATTATTTATGTCTCTAATTGATAATTGAAAAAAGTGGATATTTTTGATAAGACCCGAGACTTTCTAACTCTATTCTAAAAAAAAATAGATAAAAACAATTATAAATTGTTTAAACAATTATTTATACATATAATTATCAATATAAAGTAGTATTTTATAAACTAAAAACAATTGTTATTTTAAAAAACCCGCATAATATCATAATTAGAGACAAAAACTCACAAAACCGATTTCTTCACTTATGGGGTTCTTGTGGGAACCTATGGGTTATGGGGGTGATATTTGAAAAGCAATATTCTATTCGAATTCTATGTTTGATTTAGAAAATAAATTTTAAATTTCAACTAGATTCGCCTAATAATGACGATTCTGAATGAAATTAACAAAAGCGTCTTTTTTATCGGAAATACGCTTGGGCTAATTTTAAATATGATTTTTTTCAAATGTATATATTTTTGTGTGGATTCAAACAAATTTCTGGTAAAATTCCTAAAGAGCGGGGGGGGGGGGGGGATTTGGACTACTCTAATGGACATAGGTCCTCCTTCAAATAAAAACTTTTTCACAATCAAATTTCTTTTAAAATTGACAGATTAACTTTCCACCCTAGTTACAAAATAACCTGAAAAGAACTTTCTCAGACAAAATTGAATTAGCCCGAGTTTTGTTTTCTCTGGAGCGTAAGCACAGTAGGAGTATGTAATATGTCCTACATTACCAGATTGACTCCCTCCAACACAAGGTACATAAGAATTATTTATATACTTGCTCATGAGCATTTCAGTATGACTGTTCATAAATAAGTAAACTAGTACACGGTTCTATGGCCGGAACTCAGCTTTGAGCTTGTGTATAATTCTGTCCAACAACGTCCAGACAGAATAACCCAAGCGTAAAATACGCATGGGATTGATGTTGGTGGATCGTTACCCTTACCACGCTTGACTTATATATTACGCTTCAGGGTATCGAATCGAATTTAAATTTAATAGAAATTTCTGCTGAAATATTTTCTGGGCTGCTCTTGTACATTAGGGTGGTCCAAAGTGTTAAAAGTTCAATAAATCGTTTCATTTCTAATAGAATCGAAAAGGTTTTATAGAAGAGATATAAAATAATCGTGTCTACAATTCGACGGATAAAAATTTCATTTGGTATATTTTATAGATTGAATAACCCAAGCGTGAAATACGCATGGGATTGATGTTGGTGGATCGTTACCCTTACCGCGCTTGACTTATATATTACGCTTCAGGGGGTTGAATAGAATTGAAATTTAATAGAAAATTCTGGTGAAAAATCCGAGATTCACTTGTACATTCGGGTGGTCCAAGAAAAAAATTTTTTTTTTTTGTTTTCATGATTTTTTAAACAAATTTTAGAAGTTGGCTCTAAAGTGTTAGAAATTCAATATTTTGTTTAATTCCGGATAGAATCGAAAAATGTTTTATGGTAGAGATGTAAAATAATTGCATGTACAATTCGAAGGCTAAAGATTTCATTTTGTAAATAAGTTAACCTCCAACTTGGCTAAAACTTTAATTTTTACCGAGAGTTTTATTTCTCGGATTTTTGGTTTAAACTACATTGCAAGATTGCTTATAAATGTGACTAAAAATGTTGTATAAGATTTCTAAAGATCTCATGAATTTTAGAGAATGAATAGCCCAAGCGTAAAATACGCATGGGATTAATGTTAGCTGATGTTGGGTTTCCCGTTTATTCTACGTAAAATTTTCGACCGAAAAGAAAGTTTTTCTTGTAGTTTTTAAACTAACAAATGTACGTTTATAACAAAAAATAAAAATTTACATTTCCAGTTTAAAAAATTAATTTAAAAAACGGTTAATTTCATGCAAAAAGACACGACGCTATAAATTTCATGAAAAAAATTAATTTGCTACTAAGTACTTAATTTTTCAAATAAATAATTTCATTTGTAACTAAATAATTGAATTTTCAAAAAAAACTTTAACCAGAAATGAAATAGTTACAAGCACCAAAATTGATGAAATTTTAATTGATAAAAATATTTATATGAAATATAAGAAGGAAAATCTTGAATCTAATATTAGATTATGAATCTAAAAGTTTAATAAACTTATTTTAAAAATTTAAAAAAAGGTAAATAATAATAATTTTAAGTTAATCAATGTTAATAGTATAAAAATAAATCCACTAGTTAAATTTGATAATAAAATACTTTTTTTAATCAAATATCAAGAAAAACGTGAATTCACTACAAAGTAGTTAATTTTTCAAATTAATAGTTTAATTTTTAACAAAATAGTTGAATTTTCAATTTAAAAATATAAGTTTTCAACTAAAAATTGCATAGTTACCGAAAAAGACTTGTAACAAAATATTTTTATTTATGCGCAAAAAGATGAACTTTTAAAAAAGAAGAATAGTTTTTTACCTAAAATTGAATGTTTCTCAAAACAATTGAGAATCAAAATTGAATTTTGATTAAATAGTTTAATTTTTAACTACATACATTTATTTTGTACCTAATTATTGAATTTTCTAGCCCAGGACACAAGTTTTATATCAAAACCCTGGTTCAATTTTTAAACCAAAAATATAAATTCTCAACGAAACTTGTAATACTGGATATTTCAATGAAAAAGTATTTTTTTGCAAATAAAAAATGGTTAAATTCAAATAAAAACCCGCTTTTTAACAAAATAGTTGATGTTTTAACACAATAAATAAATTTTCGACCAAGTAATTGAAATTTGAAATAGAAAAAAAGAATGCTATTTTAATCAAAAAAGACTTTCAGTTAAATAAAAAAAAAGTCGAATGGAATTAAAAAAAAATATGATTATTGAATAAAATAGTTTAATTTCAAACGAAAAATATAAAATTTCAACAAAACAATGAATTATTAACTGAGAAACTTAATTTTCCACCAAAAAAGATGAATTTGCAACAGCTTACATTAATTTTCAACTAAGATCAATTTTTTACCAAAAAGATTAATTTTTCACTAAAGAAGACAAATTTTGTGCTTCAAATGTAATAGATAAATTGTCAGCTAAAAAAAGTTAATTTTCATGAAAATTCAACTATTTAATTGAAAATTTATCTTCTGACAAAGATAAGTATCTTCGTTGACAACTCATCTGCTTTGTAGAAAATTCAACTATTCGTTTCAAAAATCGAACTACTTTGTTGAAAGTTTAATTATTTTATTTCGAATTTTCTAGCAAATCGAAAAAAGCAAAATAAATTTGAAATCTGCATTTAACTAAAGGATACTTTTCTTTCCGGTGGGGAATTGGGGGGGGGGGGCAGAAATACGGTCATCAACAAGGTGATTAATGGATGGTCCCTTATCACCAACTCGTTCCGATAAGACCAATAAAGAACGACTATATTTCACCAGTGAGGAAAACATTTTCCGCGCTTTAAAGCCAAGTTTAAAAAGTAGGTCAACACTTCCTAGTGTTGAGACAGTTGCATTATAAAGTAGACATCCTATTTTCCACTCGGAATGGCCTCAACTCTCGAAAGTGTCACATTTTTCTTCTGAATAAAAAAGAAATTATAGAGCCCAGGAAATCCCCAGTTCTCTAGATTCTTATCAGAGAAGCCAGGAAGCCTCTGATTAGCCTCTGCAATTTGGTGATGCTCTGAGAGTGGGCAGTTCTAGGGCAATGCAATCGAGTGAGGTCTAGGTTGTGAATGCAAGAGAGAATGAGAGAAGGTATAAAAAATGCAGGAAGGATACCACCATACGAAACACTCCAGGTGATGCCGAGAGCGAGAACCTTGCTTTGATTAGAGTCCACCCTCCTCCCTCTTCATTCGATTCCTCAGCCACCAGATCTAATCCGAGAATAGCTTTCGCTCGTTTTCACCCCATCCGACTGGCCTCGTTTTGGCGACGAGGACGAAGAAATGGGAACATCCACGAGAGGGTACAATCAGATTTATGGGACTGATGTCTAGACTGGGTTATACCCTCTCGGAAAACACTTGTACTTACGAGCTGAACATCACTACCCCACTGCCCACATGTCCCGAATAATTCATCTCAGTGTCTCAAATCTTGAGTAGTTTGACACACTTTGTGTAGTCCGAGGAGCAAACTTCAGAAATCAGAAAATCTTTAGGTATTGATTTGGTGTTGAAGATGAATCAAAATTATTTGCAGAATTTTATTACAATGATAGAGACATAATATTAAATGTATTTGAGAGGAAGTACAGGATCAAAACCATTTCTTAGGTAAGATATTTTCTAGATTAGGAATCACTAAAAAAACAAAAGTTCAACAGAGTTCTTTGTAAACCCTAAACTATAGTATGATTTGATCAAGTTAAGGAATGAGCATACATTACAGTTTCTGTTGATTAAATAAACGCTCAGCCTTAATAAAATTATTTTAAGAAATTTAAAACTGCTAATAAAAAAAAGCATTCAGTTTAACAAATGTACAATTTCATTATGTCTTCAGGACCCAAGTTGTTGCTAGGTCTGACAAACTTTTCGTTAGTCCGAATTTAAGACTGTAGTCCAAAATCAACAAATTGTACATTATCAATTTATCTTTATTTTTTAAGCTTAGTTTTTCAGTTAGTTTTATTAATATACTGGTCTACAATTGTAGAAAGAATCCATCTGTCTGGTTGGCTTGTTCCGTTATTGTATCACCTGCTAACATTAATGTATGATTAGCTGATGTTATTGGATATTTACCAGATGAGAATTTAATTAGAACATGTTTGTTTTGTTAGTATACTGTCCTAAAATTGTTGAAAATTTCCCATTTTCAACCCTTCGAAAAAATTCATCTGTATAGTTCGCTTATTCCATTGTTGTATCATCTTCCAACCGTTTTAGATGATGTAAATTTGCTTGTTGACCAGGGGTAATAATTTAATTAGATGTAATTTTTCTTGGCATAGTGATCTATAATTGTTGAGTATTTTTCCATTTCCATTCTTCTGGAAGAATCTATCTACAAAGTTGGCTTGTTCCATTTTTGTATCATCTTCTAACCGTAATGTATTATTAGTTGATATTGTTCGACATTCACTAGATAAAAATTCACTTAAAAGATATTAGTTTTGATTATGTGCTGGTCTATAATTGTTGTTTATTTTATTATTATTTTAATTATTTTATTTCATTATCTGGTGTTATTGGATTTCGACCAGAGGTAAGAATTTAATTTGATGTTATTTTTTTTGACTATTAATCTATAATTGTTGAGTATTTTCCCATTTCCAATTTTTCGAAAGAATCTATCTGTATAGTTGGCTTATTGCATTGTTGTAGCCTCTTCTAATTTTGATTTATGAATAGCTAATGCTATGGGACGCTGACCAGGACAGAATTTAATCAGCTATTTTTTTTTTTTGATACAGTGGTTTATAATTGTTAACTATTCCCTAATTTCCAATTCTTAGAAAGAATCTACCTGTATAGTAGGCTAATTCCATTGTTGTATCTTCTTCTAATCGTAATGTTTATGATTATCTGATGTTTTTGCGTGTTTAAAAGATAAAAATTCAATTAAAGAATATTAATTTAGTTGGTATAATCGCCTCTAATTTTTAACTATTTTCCAATTTCATTTCCTCTGAAAGCATCCATCTGTACAGTAGACTTCTTCCAGTCTTTTATATCCTCCTCCAAACGCTTTGAATGCTTAGTTGACGTTAATTGTTATCAGATGTTGACCATGGGTAAGCATTTAATTAGATGTTATTTATCTTGGCATAGTGGTCTATAATTTTTTAGTATTTTTTTATTTCTAATCCTTTAAAAGAATCGATTAGAATAGTTGGCTTATTCCATTGTTGTATCCTCTTCTAATCGTAATGTATAAATAGCTGATGCTATTGGACGCTGACCAGAACAGAATTAATTCAAATATTATTTTTGTTGATACAGTGTTCTATAATCGTTGACTATTCCCTAATTTCCAATTCTTCGAAAGAATCCATCTGTATAGTAGGCTTATTCCATTGTTGTATCTTCTTCTAATCGTAACGTATATAATTAGCTCATGTTATTGGGTGTTTACCAGGAAAGAATTTGTTAAAGAATATTAACTTTGTTAGGATAGTGGTCTATAATTATTTACTATTTTTCAAATTCATATCCAGCTGTATCGTAGGTTTGTTTCACTGTTTTATCATCCTCCAACAAATTTGGATGCTTAGTCGATGTTAATTGTTATTGGATATTGACCAGGACTAAGAATTTAATTAGATAATAGTTTTACTGGCATAGTTGTTTATAATTTTTTAGTATTTTCCCATTTCCAATCCTTTGAAAGAATCTATCTATATAGTTGGCTCGTTTGATTGCTGTATCTTCTGCTCACCACAATGTGTGATTAGCTGATGTTATTGGATTTTTATCAAGTATGATTTATAAAATATTTATTTGTACTGGTTCTACATCAGTGTAACCACAAAAATTAAATCTTCTTTTCAAAGTTTTACCTGGTGAACATCCAATAACATCAGCTAATTATACAACAGGGTTGAAAGAAGATACAACAATGGAATAAGCCAACTATACAGATGGATTCTTTCAAAGGATTAGAAATTATAAAATAGTCTAAAAAAATTATTTGAACCCAACAGGAAGATCCAATGATTAATTTTGGTTGAAAGTTCATTATGTTTGGTTAAGAAGTCAATTATTAAAATTCTGGTTAAGAATTCATCTTTTTTTTATTAAAACCTTATTGTCTAGTTGCGAATTTAATTAATGTTCAAAATTGAACAATTTTGTTGAAAAGTCATCCTTCTTGGTTCAAAATTCAACTGCTTTGTTGAAAAATGGTCTTTTCGGTTGGAAAATTCTACAATTTCATTTAAATTTTGTTTCTTTTTTTGTTGAAAATTTTCATTTTCGGGTTGAAAATTCAACTTTTTCAGAACATTTGGATTTTCGGCTAAAAACATAAACAGCTTGGTAGAAAATAACTATTTTGTCAAAAGACATAATACTTTTTTAAAAATTCATTTTTTTGCTTAAAGATACATTTTTAACGGAAGTTTAACTTTTTTAAGAAAATTCAATAATCTGATAGAAAATTCAAATCCTTTGTGGAAAATTGAATTACTTTTTTAAAAATTCATTTTTTCGTCCAAGGTTCATCATTTTACTTTAAAATCGATTTCTTTAATCAAAAATTTAATTATAATGTTGAAAAATTTTATTTTTATTTTTAAAGTTATCTACTCTATTTGTTTGTTCAAAATGTAAATATCTTTTTTAGTTGAAAATTTAACTTTTTGGTTCAAAATTCAATAATTGTTTTAAAAACTCATTCTTTTGAATTTTTTTCCTTTTTTAAAAATTTCTCATTTTTTTGCAAATAAGTTTTATTAATTTAATTCAATAAAAATTCGTATTTTCGGCTCAAAAATTCAACTATTTTGTCCAATGATGAATTACTTTGTTAAAAATTCAATTATTTGATTGAAAATTCTTCATTTTACTTAAAACTTGATTTTTTTACCACAAAGGTTAACTATTCCATTTTGGGTTAAAAATTTATATTTTTTAGTTGAAAGTTCGGCTATTTGGATAATAATAAACTTATTTTGTTGAAAATTCATCTTTTTAATAGAAAATAAATTTTGTTCCCTTAAAAATGCAACATTACGTTTGACAATTAATTTGTTAGAAAATTTAATTGCGCTGTAGAATATTCGTTTTTATTTAAAATTAATTTGTTTAAACATAAATTTGATTAATCCTTTTTGTTTAAAAATTTATCTTTTCTGGTTAAAAAAAATTGACTTTTTAGTTTAAATATTATGTAATTTGTTAAAATTTATCTTTTTTGGTCTGGCATTAATCTTCTTGATTAAAAAGTCAAAAATATTTGGTTAAAAATGTATACATTTTCTGAAAAAGTTTCCCTTTTTTAGAAGATTACTCGTTTTGGTGCAAAACTCAACAGGTTTGTTTAGAGGCAATATTTTTTGTTTAAATTTAACTGTTTCTGCTCTAAAATGAAAGTGTTTTCTTGGGTCTGATTGTTATTTTCTAGATAAATTTCCATTTTCTGATAAAAAATTCAATTAACAGTAAAGATAAATTATTTTTAAAGCCTAAAGCCGTGAATATCTGCTGAATAAAATAAAACGTAAATGGAAATGCGCTCGAGATGAACTCATGGTTTAATTCAATTTTTCTCTCATCTCCTCCCGACATGAAATAAATTATTTCTGCGAAGAAGATGAGCTCTGAAGGGAAGAAAACTGCATTTAAAGGATCTTCTCTTGCTGCTTTAGTAAAATTCATTATAAAATGGAAAACGAGAGAGCCATGCATCCCAGAAGTAGAAAATTACGGAAAATTGTGAAGAATCAAAAATGCTTTTTTTATTAATATTCCACAAATTTTAGGGAATTTTAGCTACATAAATTTCGGGAAATTTCTCAATCAATTCTTGGGGAAAATTCACCAGTTTTTGTTTTATATTCCAAAAAAATTTAGATTTTTTCCCCTAAATAATAAGTATAAATATTTACAAAGTTTTAAATGATATTCCACAAATTTTGGGTAATTTTCCCTACTTAAAGTTTGGGAAAATTCCAAAAATTACAGGTATTATTAAACAATAGCATGCGAAATTTTAATGATCAAATCTTACGAAAAATTCAACACTTTTGGGTTAATATTCCATAATAAAAAAATAAAATAAAACGTTTAAAGTTTCAAGACGAAAAAGACGAATTTTTAACTAAATACGCATAATTTATTTACGGAAAATGTGAATTTTTAACAACAGAAAAATTTATGTTTTATTGAAACAGTAGCAAAAGCCAAAAAGGCTTTAAACAAAAAAGTTAAATTAAATTTTCAGAGAAAAAAAACATTATTTTAACAAAAAATAACAAATTTTCACCAAAAAAATTTAATTTCCAAAGAAAAAGGTGAATCTTGAAAAATGAATTTGTAATAAAGTAGATTTATTTTCAACCAAGTATTTGAATTTTTAACCAAAAATTTGATTGCTCAAGCAAAAAAAATTAGTTATCAAAATATAATAATTAAATTCTCAGTCAAAAAAATATTTTTCAACCAAAATTTAAAAGAAATTTTTATTCTAATTCTTGAATTTTCAACCGAAAAGATGAATCTTTAACCGAAAAAGTTTTTTAACTAAAAAAAAAGATGAAATTTTTCAACCAAAAATTAAACGAATTTTTATTTGAATTCTTGAATTTTCAACCAAAAAGATGAATCTTTAACCAAAAAAATTTTTTAACTAAAAAAAAGAGGAAATTTTAACCACATAGTTAAATTATCAACAAAAATAATTTTTTACCAAAATAGAAATTTTTTAAAGCAAATTGCTGGTTTTTTAACCCAAAAAGAATATTATCTACAAGACATTTAAATTTATAACCCGAAAAAAATTATTTTTGAACAAAAATGAAATTTTTCAACTAAATAGTTTTAATATCTATAAAATCGTTTAATTTTCATGCCAAAAAGAACAATTACAAAAAAGTTCAATTTTCAAACCAAAAATATAAATTTTCAACAACAAAAGTTATCAATTTTTAACAAACAAAATTTTCAAGTGGCTTAAGTTTAAACAAAGTAAATGATCCTTAAAAAAAAGAATTCTCAACGAAACATGTAATACCTGATATTTCAACAAAAAAGATTTTAATTTTTAATAAGTTACATTTTGAGAAAAAAAATTACATATTTCTAATAAAAAAGATAACTTTATTTCACAAATAATTTCAATTTTTAGTCAAAGGGTGAATAGTCAAAAAAATATTTTTTATAAAAAATTAATTCAACCAACTAGTATAATTTTTTTAAAGAAAAAGTTGATTTTTCATCCAAGGAGATTAATTTTTTACCAAAAAAAATATTAACAAAATACATTAATTTTCTTCAAGTACTGGAATTCTCGACTAAAAAGATGAATTTTGAACCAAATAGTTCAATCCAAAATTATATTTTTTTTAAAAGTTCAATAAGTATCAACCAAAGAGGTCAATTTTCAAACAAGAAAATTAATTTTTTACAAAAAAAAATTGAACAAAATACATGAATTTTCAACTAAAAAGTTAAATTTTTAACTGTAGAGATAAAGTTTGAAACAAATTGATAAATCTTCAAGCAAAAAGATAAATTGTAAAAACAGATGAATTTTCTGTTAAAGAAAGGAATTTTCAAAAATATGCACGAATTTAATTTAAATATTCGAATATTTAACCAAAGAGATGAGTTTTTCTATAAATGTATGAATTTTCGGAAAAAAAACTTTTTTTAACAAGAAAGATGAATTTTCCACCAAATATATGAATTTTTAACCAAATAGTTCAATTTTCGACCAAAAAAGCTGAATTTGGAATAAAATATTAAAAATCTAAAGGAAAAGGATGAATCTTTAATATAATTAAAAGAATCTTTAAAAAATTGATTTTTAAAAATACAACTTTTTTGGGCCAAAACAGTTGATTAATCAACCAAAAAAGATTTTTTTTAGAGAAACAATAGTGGAATTCAACAAAAATTTAAAAAAATTGAATTTTCGATCAAGAAATATGAATTCTGAACCAAAATAGATGAATTTTCCATTAAAAAATATATTTTTCAAACA
>JAAAKG020144263.1:0-11163 GCA_010014905.2 Druon quercuslanigerum
CCTTGATATACCTGTTTCGTTAGTCGTCCATCCTTCATTCTCTCAACATGCCCGAACCATCTTAACCGATTTCTGTCAATTTCAAATATTTCAAGACATTGAAGAGAATTTCACAGAATTTAAAAGATTTGATATCGTTCGTAAATAAAAAAAGTTATTAACTATAAAACCCACAAACCTGTTTCTAATTTATTAATCTTTGATCAAAAAATCTGAAAATAATTAAATAGTATATACTAAAAATTTGTATGTACAGAAAATCTCCATGAAAAGTTTTCTTTTCAATAAGATTTCATTTGATAAAAATTTCGTTAAATTTTCAGCCCAACGAGATTAATTGTTATTTAAAAAAATCTATTTTTAACTGAAATGAAAAAAATTCCGACCATTTATTTAATTTGGCAAAGAAGAAAATTGAATGAAGGAAAAAGTCATGAATTTTCAACTAAAAAATTAATTTCTAAAACAATTTAATTGAATTTTCAGCCAAGAAAATTCATTTTTTAGTAAAAAGACCAAATTTCTATAAAATACATGAACTTTCGATTAAACTAACAAAAAAAATTGAAACAACTCTATTTTCAACAAAAAATGCAAGAGATAAATTTTCAGTTAAAAAAATTAATTTTAAACAACCAAAGATCAATTTGCAATGATGAAGATTAATGTTCTAGAAAAAACAGAAAATAAATGACAAAAATATTTAAGTTTTCAGCCAATTAATTTTTCACCAAAAAGACGAATTTTTAAAAAAGTATGTACATGAAATTGCGGCTAAATAGTTAGATTTTCACGACATTAAAGTTGGCCACAGATATGAATTTGAAAATTTTGTACTTAAAAAAAAAGCTAGGAGTCATATCCAAAACTGAAAACACTTCTGGATTTGTCTTTAAGATGTGTAGGTGCGATTGCAATGGTGTTGTTGGTTTTTCAATCCAACTGTTAGTTTATTTATAAAAATTGCAGGGATATAAAAAAATGTTTTTAGATATGACTCTTAGTTAAAAAAAATTATTTACAAAAGTTTTAAATCCATTTTTGTGACTAAACTTCAAGGCCGTTAATTTTTAAATAAAAATTATAGATTTACAACAAAAAATGGAATTTATAACTTGCAGTTAAAAAAGTTTTTACATTTAAAAAAATGATTAAAAAAGAAGAATTTTCACTAAAATACTTAAATTTTCAACCAAAGCGATAAATTTCGAACTAAATTGATGAATGCCAAACAAAAAAATTATTTTTTGACAACTTTAAACCAATTAGTTGAATTGTGAAGCAAAAAGATAATTTCTTAACCATGATGATTAATGTTCTAGTAAAAACAGAAAACAAATATTTCACAACATAATTCAATTTTTAACCAAGAGGATTTCTTCCCGAAAAAGACAAACGTTCCACAAAATTAATCAATTTTAAACTAAATAGTTTAATTTTTTACTAAAAAAGATCAATTGAAAAGTAAAAATAGAATAAATCAATTTTCAGTTGAAGAAAAATTTTTTAACTTAATATTTCAATTTTTTTATTAAAGAGATGACTTTTTAACTAAAATTATGAATCTTCAACCACGAGGAATGCATCATTTACAAAACAGTTTAATTTTCAGGCCAAAGGGATTAATTTTTATTATAATAAATTTACTTTTAATCAAAAAGAACAATTTTTCGACGAATTAGTTAAATTTTTAACCAAGCAAAAGGATTTTATAGAATGATGATTTTTTAACAAAAAAAAAAGATTTTTTTCTAAAAAGTGGTTCATCTTTCAACCAAATAGTTGAATATTCAAGTAAAAACGATACATTTTCAACTAAAAATTATATTTTTTTCTTCAGTTAAAAGGATTAATTTTAAACTCAAAAAAGGACGAATTTTCAACCAGAAAATTAATTTTCTACCAAGAAAGACTAATTAAAAAAAAAACGACGAATTTTTAACTCCTTTTTGCCTTGTGACGTTCTCTTTCTCGATCTGGAGCAAAATGAATGTTGCATCCTGAGTTTTACTGTAATTGTGGTAAGATAGAATGCGCCAATTTAGCATATAATTTTACACCTTGCCTCACCTTCTCTTGAAAGAAGTGTAATCGAAGATCGTTAGGTGGTTTGTGTACCAGCTGTTGCGGACCGTTAATACAGCCTCCTTTACCGGTCCAGGCGAAGAACAGGGCCGATCTCCATTATTCACCGACAGACAATTTACGACTTTATTCGTCGTATTCCGCGATTCGGTCATGTAGCAACCGATCACTCGATGAATAATGATCCTTCTTGGTGTAACGGTTCCTCCTGAAGATTCTCTGCTCAAAGTCTCCAATAGGAATTCATTCCGAACCAATCCGAATTATCATTCCGAATCCAAAAATTTATCCGATCCAATCAGAACCAGTTATCTCTATAAATCTGAATTAGTAGAAAAAAAAATAATTATTAGTAGTGTTTTACTCATTCATATAGTAGTGGGAGGGAGGGGAGGCGGAGTCACGAATTTTTTGAATAAGGCAATTGAAGTTTACTATAGGGAGCTTTCAGTTGATGTTGGCAATTCGTTTTTTTTTGTAGAAATGAATCTTGATTGAAAATTCACCTTTTGGTTAAAAAAATTCATCTTTTTGGTTAAAAAATGAACTATTTCAATTTAGGTTTTATAATTTCAGTTGAAAATTTATCTATTTAGTTTGAAATTCAACTATTACATTTTTTATTTAGAAAAATCTTTTTTGTTCAAAAGCTATCTATTCGGTTCACAATTAGCCTTTTTTATTTGAAAATTCCCCTTTTTCATTTAAAATTAAAGTATTTAAGTTAAATAATATAAAATAATAAAAAAAATTCGTCTTTTTTGGTATGCATAAAAATTTATGTTTTTGCTTAAAAATTCATCACTTTGATTAAAAATTAAACTATTTTGTTAAAAATTACTTTTTTTTGTTATAAACTAATGTTTTCTTATTTAAAAATGTAGCTATTCCTTTATTTATTGAAAATTTATGTTTTAGTTCAAAATTTATCCTTTCCGCTTAAATAATTTGAATTTTATTTGACAAATGAACAATTTTGTTAAAAATTCGTTTCTTTTTTGTTAAAAATAAAATTTTTTTATTTGTAAATTTAACTATTCCATTTTTTATCGAAAATTCAATTATTTTAGTTAAATACTTCTAATTTTAGTTGAAAATTCACTACTTTAATTGAAAATTTAACGATGTTGTTGAAAATTCGTTTTTTTTGTTGAATTTTAATTTTTTATTTAAAAATTAATTAGGTTCATTTTTTATTGAAATTTAAGCTTGACAATTTAACTACTTTATATTAGTTTGAAAACTGATATTTTTTATTTGAAAATTCAACTACTTAGTTGAAAATTCTTCTTTTTTTGTAGAAATTAACTTTTTTTTTTATTTGAAAATTTAGGTATTTCATTTTTGATTAAAATTTGAGCTTTTTTAGTTAAAAATTCATTCACTTGGTTGAACATTTGTCTTTTTCAGTTAAAAATTCGAATATTTCATTAAAAATGCATGTATTTTGTTAAAATTAAAAGTCAACTATTTTACCTGATTCTTTAACTCTTTCATTTTAGTTTTAAAAATGACCTTTTTTAGGTAAAAAATCAACTAATTAGTTAAAAATTCTTTTTTTGTTCAAATTTAATTTTTTTGTTGTTGAAAATTTAACTATTCCATTTTGATTTTAGTTGGAAAATTAAATATTCCACTTTCGATCAAAAGCTGATGTTTTAGTTGAAATTTTTTTTTTGTAGAATATTACTTTTTTTATTTGAAAATTTAATTATTTTATTTTTGATTGAAATTTGAGCTTTTTTACTTAAAAATTCATTTACTTGGTTAAAAATTTATCTATTTAGTTTAAAATTCAACTATTACATTTTTTATTTAAAAAAATCTTTTTTAGTTCAAAAGCCATCTATTCGGTTCACAATGAGCCTTTTTTATTTGAAAATTGGTCTTTTTTCATTTGAAAATTTAACACTTACGTTGAAATTTTATGTGTTTTGTTGATAAATCGTTCTTTTTGGTAAAAAAATCAATCTTCTTATTTAAAAATTCCCCTTTTTCATTTAAAATTAAAGTATTCTAGTTAAATATTCATCATTTTATTGTAAAGTTAATCTTTTTTGTTGAAGGTAACCATGCTTTTGAAAATTGTTTTATTTACTAATTTTTTTATAATATAAAATAATAAAAATTCGTCTTTTTTATAAATTAATTTTTTTGTTGAAAAATTTATGTTTTTGTTTAAAAATTCATCGCTTTAATTAAAAATTAAACTATTTGTTAATAATTAGTTTTTCCTGTTATTAATTAATTTTTACTTATTTGAAAATAAAGCTATTCCACTGTTTACCGACAATTTATGTTTTAGTTCAAAAAGTATCCTTTTCGGTTAAATAATTAAAATTTTATTTTATAATTGAACTATTTTGTTAAAAATTCGTTTCTTTTTTGTTAAAAATAAAATTTTTTTATTTGAAAATTTATCTATTCTATTTTTGATCGAAAACTGATGTTTAAGTTGAAAATTCAACTATTTCAGTTAAACATTTCTAATTTTAGTTGAAAATTCACCACTTTGATTGAAAATTCAACGATGTTGTTGAAAATTCGGTTTTTTTTTTTGTTGAATTTTAAATTTTTATTTAAACATATATTAATACCATTTTTTATTAAGATTTGAGCTTGACAATTTCACTGCTTTATTTTAGTTTGAAAATTGAGCTTTTTTAGTTAAAAATTTATGTACTTGGTTGAAAATTTATCTATTTAGTTCGAAATTTAACTATTAAATTTTTTATTAAAAAAAATCTATTTTGTTTGGTATTTTAATTGGTCTTTTTTCATTTAAAAATTTAACACTTTCGTTGAAAATTTTTTGTTTTGTTGATAAATCGTTCATTTTGGTAAAAAAATCAATCGTCTTATCTGAAAATTCCCCTTTTCATTTAAAATTAAAGTATTCTAGTTAAATATTCATTATTTTATTTTAAAGTTGTCTTTTTTGTTGAAGGTAATGCTTTGAAGGTATCATGCTTTGAAAATTTTTTTATTTATAAATTTTTTTCGGCAATAAAAAATAATAAAAAATTCGTCTTTTTTTGCTACAAAATAATTTTCTTGTTGAAAAGTTTATGTTAATGGTTGAAAATTCATCACTTTGATTAGAAATTAAACTATTTTGTTAAAAATTAGTTTTTTTTGTTTTAAATTAATTTTTTCTCATTTGAAAATGTAAATTGTTTCTCGAAAATTTATGTTTTAGTTCAAAATTTATCCTTTCCGCTTAAATAATTTGAATTTTATTTGACAAATGAATTTTTAAATATTCTCTTAAAACTAATTTTTTTAAATCATTTAAATTGTTTATAAGAACATAAAGATTGTTCTTTATTTTCTTGAAACCTTACAAAAGTCCTCGAATATGCTTTAAGTTTCTATTATTTTTAAATACTTTCAAAACTTTACTTTCAATGTATTATGGCAAAATTATGGTATAATTTTGTTTTAAAATCTTTCATACTCTTGTTCCAAATTTTAGGAATAATTTAAAAAGTTTTGTAATCTTTTTTTCTTATTTTCTCCTAGAATTCATTGAGAAAAAAATCATTTAAAATTTTCCAATGAATCATAAGAATATTTTTTTCATTCTCTTAGCGCCCAGCAAATTTAAATGTACCTAAAAAAATGTTTAAATGCCGAAAAATCAAAATCATTTTTTTAGTCTTCCGAATACTTTTTCAAACATTTTGAAATCTTAAAATAACTTACATTAGTCTTCTCAAATAAAACCTTCACCATTTCTCAAAATCTTTTAAATTTATCAAAAAGTTAAATTAATAATAAATTTTTCCCATTATTTAATTTTTCATATCTCTTTAAAAAGTTAAAAAAGTTTAGAAAGTATAGTGTGTCAGTAAAATAGTAAGAACAGAATTATATCCCAATATTAAAAAATCATTGACAATTTAAATTTTCTCTTCTATAAATAATTTTTAGAAACATTTAAAAATAAATTTTATGATAAATTAAAATTAATTATTAGAAAATTTCGATATACAAAATTGATGGTGCAGAAAATTCATAAATTTGAAGACTTACACAATTAAATATTGATAAATTTTTAAATTTAATTTTTTGACAAAAAACTTTTTAAGTTGATTAACTCTTAATATTCAATAATTCATTATTTTTTTAACGAATTTTTAACGAATTCAATTCGAAAAATTTTAATCAAGGAAAAGAACAATTTTTTAATGGTCAGAATTTTCAACCGTTTATTTAAAAGTAACAATTATAAATAAAAGATTAAAAACTAAACAATTTGAAACTGAATTGTTTGAAACAGAAAGCCTTAAATCGTTAAAATGGCGGAATGCTAAACTTAAAATATGGACGTTACATTGTTAATTTTAATGGTTTAAGAGGTATTTAAAAGTTTTGAACAAACTCAAAAATATTTTAGAAATTTTTTAAATGTCGAAAAATGTAAAAAAATATAGATTTTTGAAGATTTGAAACTGAAAATTAAGAACTTTTTAAGCCTTTTGAAAGATTTCAAAATAATAAAAAAATGTATTAAGATTCCTTTCAGAATATAGAATTTTTGTAATTTCGCAGAAATTATTAAAAGTTTTAGTGGAAAAAACGAATAACTTTAAAAGATATTTACAAGTTTTGACAAATTTTTAAAAATAATTTAAAATATGTAAAGATTTTTGAAGATTTTGAAATAAAATTATGTAGCTTTTTAAGGATTTTGAAAGGTTCCAAAAGAATAAACATTTCTTTTAAGGTTCCCAAGAAAATTTAAAGGGATTTTTTAGTAAAAAAAGAGGTACAGGAGAATGTTTAAAAAAATTCAAAACGAATGTTGACGCATAAATAAAAATTGAACAATTATTCATTTTCAACGACTTCAATCATTAAAATAATTTATCTTCTAATTAAAAAAGTGTTCATCTTAAAAAATGATAACCTTCCAATTATTTTTTATGTTTATTAACTAAAACGATAGCGTGAATTTATGATTAATACAAATTTTGCTTCTTGAAAACGATTACTGCAAACAAATAATTTCTTAAGAACACGAAAAAATCTGCCTCAGTCCGGATTTGGACCGGGTATATGAATATCGCAAAGAGTGAAAATATAAACCTAAATTTTGCTGTTTAAAAATAATATTTTTACAGTTTATGCTTGACTTTGCCATGACATACCAAGCTTGTAAATATAAAAACATGGTTTTTATTGAAACATTTATTAATTACGTTTATGTAATTCCTGAATAATATATTCATATAATTTACAATGTAAAATCAAAGCAATGAAATAAGATAAAAATTATTATTAACCTCCCTTTTGAGAGTAAAGAGGGAAGGGAAATTATTGGACTCACCTCCCCAACGAAGTTTAGAAATATTTAATTTCATACGGTTCCATTAACCTCGGATTCATTATCTTTAAAGGTTCTGTTTAGAAATAATATAATTTTCATTGTTGTAAGAACAATTCAACTTTAAATGTTTACAATATTTTTAATTCTTCAATGTTGACAAGTGAAAGTAAAAGTAAACATTATTATTGAACATGAATCTCATTTTCTTAGAAATTAAATCTATCCAATTACTTTGTATGTAATTTAATATTACATTATATGATACTTTTTAATAATTGTTATCATCTTGAAAACTTGTGTAATTTCAATATAAATTTATAATTTTGAATGCGTTATTCTGAAAAAGTTTAATTTATGAAATCTTAAAACAAAGTTTTTTAGTTTCAAAAGTTCAAATTCGCAAATATTTATTTCGAACTTTCTTAATTTTATTAATTAATTAATTTATTAATTTTTACGAGAATTAAATACTCTTTGGTATTAATTACAAAAACGTAGTGCTTAACATAATAAAAATTAAAAACCCTTTTCACTTTATCATCAGAGAAGGTATTTGATTTATGTAAAATTTTTTTACGAATGTGTCTGTCTGTATGTATGTCTGTCTGTCTGTCTGTGAGCACGATAACTTTTGAAAAAATCATTTTATTACATTGGAATTTTCTAAACTCTTTTAGTGTCCTAAACTAAAGATCAAGTTCGTTAGCCAGCTATTTTGGATAAAAAGTCAACAAGTGAGCTCATTTTGAATATTTTTGAGACCACTTTTTTTAAAATTCAAAATTTTTCTGTACGGATGCTTATAGTATTCATTTATATATAGTTAAAGCATTTAAGAAATTCCAAAAAACATACGAAAATTACCATTTTAAGCAAAATAACGCACGATATAAAAAAAAAGTCAAGAAAAGAAAAATGTTGCTTTTTAAATGCCCTAAAAGATTACTATAACAGCTTTTTGAATTTTCTTGAAAAATCGAAAATTCAAATTTTGACAGCATAACAAATAATGGACAATCCAAAAATTATATTTTTTAGTCAAACCGTGCAAAATACGGTAAAAGATAAGTAGACAAAAACTGTGCATTTGAAAAATATCTACAAATTTTTTATGAATCACTTTTTGATAGGATGCGTAGTTTTCGGTTTAATCGTGAAAAACATCACTAAAAGCAAAAAAAAATATGCCCGCTGTATGGGCACATTGTCATTACAACTTTTGTCTTTAAATTTCTTTTTCGTTTCTATCTGCTGTCTGTCTGTATATCTGTCTGTCTTTATGTCTATCTATCAGCGCATGTTGAAAATTTTTAAGACCACTTTTTTCATGATTCAAAAATTCTCTGTACCTTTGTTCATAGTACTTGAAAATACGAACATTTTCTTCTCGTAACTTTTTTTTTGATAAAAAAAGTACCAGAGTTATAGCACTTACAAAATTCAAAGAAACACACGAAAAAGAAATTTTAGAACTACATAACGTACATTATGAAAAAAGTCAAGCACAGAAAAATATTAATTTTTGAAAGCCCTAAAAGATTATCATAACAACTTTTTACATTTTTTAGAAAAGTTGAAAATTCAAATTTTGACAGCCGAAAAAATGATCAAAAATCAAAAATTTCATTTTGCGATCAAAGTGTGAAAGATACGAAAAAGATAATAAGACAAACATTGTGCGCCCAAAAATATCTACAACTTTTTTATTGAAAATTTTTTTATAGGATACGCGGTTTTTGTTTTATTTATAAAAAAATATTAAAAATACAAAAATTAAATTTTTCGACACACGATTCAAGTGAAGAAAAAATAAATAGATAACATTTTTTCAACCAAAGTAAAGCAAAAAAATTTTTTAAATGTTTTTTAATAAAATAGGTATATTTTACTTTAATCGTGAAATATATCATTAAAAATAAAATAATTAACTTTCTGGAAAAAGGACACAAGCTGCAATAAAATTTTATTACAAAAATTTTCGCCTAAATTATATCGAAATATTTGCATTTTGGCAGACGTCAGTATTCGAAAAGAAAGATCGATTTTGTTATACAGCATTTTTTGAGAAGAAAAATTTTGATATTTGAATTCCGTACAGGATTATCATAACAACTATGAATCTTGGTTAAATATAATCGTCCCCCCCTCCCCAAACCCTCATTAATCGAAGCTTCATGAGACTATTGTAACTAGAAAGTCCACCCTAGAACATTTGAGAGACTCTTTTAGTCAATTATTAGGAGATGAGGCAATAGGGCCCCACAACTGCGATATACAACACGATGCGGTAAAAATTTCAATTTTTTTTTCAATTTATTTTTACATTCGTCTTAATGAGAAGGTATTAATTTTGTGTGAAAACTATATATCGTGGTTATGTTTTGGCAGACATTTTCAGGGATCTAAAAAGAAAGATCGAGTTTGTTATACAGCATTTTTTGAGAAGAAAAATTTTGATTTTTGAATTCCCTACAGGATTATCATAACAACTATGACTCTTGGTTAAATCTAATCGCCCCCTTCCCAAACCCTCATTAATCAAAGTTTTATAGGACTATTATAACTAGACTGTCTACCCTAGAATATTTGAGAGAATCTTTTAGTCAATTATTAGGAGATGAGGCAATAGGGCCCCACAACTGCGATATACAACACGATGCGGTAGAAATTTCAATTTTTTTTTCAATTTATTTTTACATTCGTCTTAATGAGAAGGTATTACTTTTGTGTGAAAACTGTATATCGTGATTGCGTTTTGGCAGACGTTTTCAGGTATCGAAAAGAAAGATCGAGTTTGTTATACAGCATGTTTTGAGAAATTTTTTTTTGATTTTTGAATTCCCTACAGGATTATCATAACAACTATGACTCTTGGTTAAATCTAATCGCCCGCCCCTCCCAAAACCCTCATTAATCGAAGTTTTATGGGACTATTGTAACTAGACTTTCCACCCTAGAAAATTTGAGAGACTATTTTAGTCAATTATTAGGAGATGAGGCAATAGGGCACCACAATTGCGATATAGAACATGATGCGGTAGAAATTTCATTTTTTTTTTTAAATTTATTTTTACATTCGTCTTAATAAGAAGGTATTAATTTGGTGTGAAAACTGTATATCGTGGTTGTGTTTTGGCAGACATTTTCAGGGATCTAAAAAGAAAGATCGAGTTTGTTATACAGCATTTTTTGAGAAGAAAAATTTTGATTTTTGAATTCCCTACAGGATTATCATAACAACTATGACTCTTGGTTAAATCTAATCGCCCGCCCCTCCCCAAACCCTCATTAATCAAAGTTTTATAGGACTATTATAACTAGACTGTCTACCCTAGAATATTTGAGAGACTCTTTTAGTCAATTATTAAGAGATGAGGCAATAGGGCCCCACAACTGCGATATACAACACGATGCGGTAGAAATTTCAATTTTTTTTCAATTTATTTTTACATTCGTCTTAATGAGAAGGTATTAATTTTGTGTGAAAACTATACATCGTGGTTATGTTTTGGCAGACATTTTCAGGAATCTAAAAAGAAAGATCGAGTTTGTTATACAGCATTTTTTGAGAAAAAAAATTTTGATTTTTGAATTCCCTACAGGATTATCGTAACAACTATGACTCTTGGTTAAATCTAATCGCCCCACTCCCCAAACCCTCATTAATCAAAGTTTTATAGGACTATTATAACTAGACTGTCTACCCTAGAATATTTGAGAGACTCTTTTAGTCAATTATTAAGAGA
>JAAAKG020144264.1:0-11162 GCA_010014905.2 Druon quercuslanigerum
GGTTACTGCAAAACTTCATTTTGAAAATTCTTTAAATTTCTCCTGACAAATTTGTCATGTTTCCCAACCATTAATATTTAAAGAACAGAATCTTAAACTTGTAAAATTTCAAAGCTAAAATAATTTATAAAAGAAATAAAACAATTTTAAATAAAAATTCAAAATTTTTTAATTTATCCTTCTTTACAATTGAACCTCTCCGGATCAAAAGGGGATACGTCAATTTTAAAAATCGTACGAATTTTAATTTTAAGAACTGATTCTTGTATGTGTTTTTGTATTAAAGAAAATTTGTAAGTTTTATAGTTTTTGAATAAATTGGTTAAAAATAGATTTTTTTAAAACAAAAAATTTCAAACTTTTTTCACTTAAACTCGTCCTAACTTAGCCAATTTTTGAAATTTTATGATTCTGGTAACAGTAAATTACGTGTCAAAGTCTTCTTGAACTATTCAAGGAAGAAAAACTTGAATATTTTTATAAACAAGAAAGTTGTTTTTCAAGCGGTTCGTTTGTCGAGCGCATTTCAAGCAACGGAAAACTGATAGTGACAAAGTTGTTGATTAAGGTTCAAAGAAGTTTTCGAAAAAGTTTTAAATCAATCGCATTAATGATTGAAAAATTATGAATGTTTTAAATTCAAAGCGGAAGTCTTGACGCTGCCCTATGCACGTACCTCCTTGGCTACGAACGTGCTGCAGCGGACGTGAAGGTGTCGAATTTGATAACAAAATAATACTCAAGATATCACTGAAATAACTGATTTAATAGACATTTTGAACATCAAATCATTAAAATAATTCTTTATTTTAAAGTACTTTAAATCATTTTCGTCACTTCCTTCAGTTTCTTCAGCATATCGGCTCTGAAATTTTACATTTAAAAATAGTTTTCGAAAAATTCTTTTCCTTAAGGACTTAAGGAATTATAGAGATTTTTTATATCCCTTAATTTTGCAGCTTTTAATCCAATTCTAGGTGGACGACTTTTCAAAAGTTTCTCTAGTTCAAGCGTAAACGTAAAGAGAAAAGAGGTTCGATTTTGCAATTCGCAATTGTCATAAACATCCACTCCTCCATCTTTTTTAAATTATTAAGGTATTAACTAAAATAAACATGTATCAAAAATAATACTTTTGCAAGTATTCTGAGAAATAATCCATTCACTGCTTCTTTGCTTTATTTATATTATATTTTAGAAGAAAACTACAAACGGTTATTATTTTTGTTTTGGTATTCAACTTGACTTTCACGTCCGCTGCAACACGTTCGTAACTGAGGAGGCACGTGCATACGGCAGCAGCGTCAAGATTTCCGTTTGTAATTTCAGACATTCATAATTTTTTAAGCATTAAAGCGATTGATCTGAAAATTTCCAGAAAACTTCTTTGAACCTTGATAAACAACTTTGTCACTGAAAGTTTTCCGTTTCTTGAAATTCGCTCGATAAACGAAGCGCTTGAAGGTTGAAATTCATGATTTTTGCAAAGCCTCACAAAAAAATTACAAAAATATTTGATAAAGGAAAAAAAGGTGTGCCTTAAAATTCTCTACAAGTACCAGTCCTTTTGATCCGGAGAGGTTCAATTATTGGAAATCATAGAAATTTTCTAATTTACCTGCAAGATTTTTTTTTGTAAATCCCTGAGTATTCCCTGTCCAATAAAATTCCCCAAATTTAAAAAAAATTGTCGTTGGCTAGGTTCGTTTTTCACTCAACAGGTGTTTTTTTTTTGCACGTAAATTTAAATTCGAATTAAATTTTCGTACAATCACTGCGAGTTATTTGTTTCATTTGCAAATTTCCAAAAATGACGTACTTGAATGAAGCCACCCTTCTCAAGTGTCTAGGGAGTGTCGTTTAAAATTCTATTAAATGCAGACGTTACGTGACTTTCGCTTGGGCGACCAACATTTTCTGCATTTTCCTTAGTGTCGCCTCGCCTTTCTCCATTTTGGCTTTAATGTCCCTGAACCGTTCTTCCAAACCTCTCCTGTACAGATAGGCGCTCTATCCTTATCTAACTACAAGCCACGCATTTTAATACCCAAGATTGCCCACTTGAATTATTTTTACGCTTGCACACATCATCAAATTCTCGGAAACTCGAAATTCACATTATTTTCAAAGATACATAAAATGCTTATAGATATATGCCTATCGATTAATTTAAGTTTCTGAATTTATATTTATTTTTAATTATTAAATTATATACAGTAGGGAGCGTCTGCTGATTAAGTGGCGCTATTCAACAAAATAGTTGAATTTTCAACCAAATAAACTAATTTTCAAACAAATTTATTAATTATCTATTATTTATTTATAATTAATATTTTACCACAAAAAGCGAATTTCTAACAAAATACATCAATTTTCAACTAAAAAAGATAAGTTTTAAAACGAAAATGAAATAATTAAATTATCAGTTTATCAAATTACGTTAAAAAATCAAAACGAATTATCAACCAGTTGATTCTATTAAAAAATTATACATTTTTAACAAAATAATTGAATTTTCAATTATAAAAGTTAAATTTTTAATTAGAAATAGAAGTGTTGAATTTTCAGATTAAAAAATTATTTTTCAAAAACAAAAGAAAACGAGTTTTGAACCAAAATGTTTTATAAACGGATTGAAAGAATATTTCAGCTACGAATTTCAAATTACATTTTTTTATTTATTTAAAAACAGGCTTTTCTACGAAAAAAAAAAGAATTTTTAAGAATATTTAAATTTTCAAAAAAACATTTTTCAACAAATTTTCAACCAATAAATATTTTTCAGTGATGAAAGAAAAAAATCTTCACCAAAATTGTTGAAAGATTAAACCAGTTAAGCCAGAATTAAGCCACGAATTTTCTGTACAAAAATTGAATTTTCTAACAGAAAATATTAATTTACAACAAAAAATAAATTTTGAAGGAAATAGTTGAATTTTCCATTATAAAAGTTAAATTTTCAATCAGAAATAGAAGTGTGGAATATTCAGGTTAAAAAATTAATTTTTAAGAACAAAAGAAAATGAATTTTGAACCAAAATGTTTCATAAACGAAATGAAACAATGTTTCAGCTACAAATTTCAAATAAAATTTTTTTTTATTTATTTAAACGCAGGCTTTTCTACCATAAAAAATGAATTTTCAACAAAAGACTTGAACTTTTAACAGAATAATTAAATTTTCAACAAAATAATTTAAGTTTTGAAATAAACTATTCTAACATTACCTGCTGAATAACCTGAAAAGATGAATTTTCAATTTAAAAAATAGTAATCGTTGATAATTTAACCCAAATATGAATTTTTAACCAATCAAGATTTTTCAGTGATGAAAGAAAAAAATCGCCACCAAAATTGTTGAACCATTAAGCCAAATACGAATTTTCTGTACAAAAATTGAATTTTTAACCAGAAAATATTAATTTACAACAAAAGATTAATTTTAAACAAAATAGTTGAATTTTCCATTATAAAAGTTAAGTTTTCAACCGGAAGTAGAAGTGTTGAATTTTCAGCTTGAAAAATTAATTTTCAAGAACAGAAGAAAACGAATTTTGAACCCAATTGTTTTATAAACGAAATGAAACAATATTTCATCTAAAAATTTCAAATTAAATTTTTTTTATTTATTTAAAAACAGGCTTTTCTACGATAAAAATTAATTTTTAACAAAAGACTTGAATTTTTAAGAGAATAATTAAAGTTTCTACAAAATGATTTAAGTGCTGAAGTAACCTAACCTAAGCTGTTGAATAACCTAAAAAGATGAATTTTCAATAAAAAAGTGCAATAGTTGATAATTTAACCAAAATATGAATTTTCAACCAATAAATATTTTTCAGTGATGAAAGCAAAAAATCGTCACCAAAATTTGTTGAACCTTTAAGCCAAATACGAATTTTCTGTAAAAAATTCAAATTTTTATTTTCTACTGATAAATATACATTTTTAAATAAACATTGACAAATAAAAAAAAAGAATTTTCATCCAAAAAAAAGTTTTTCGTTTCATTTTTTAACATTAAGATATGAGTTTCGAACAAAAAGTTATATTTTTATCCAAGAAATATAAAATTTCTATTAAAATAGATAAGTGTTTAAATTAAAAAGTCAATTTCTCAACAACAAAATAATTGAATTTATATAAAAAAAAGATTTTAGTTCACATTTTGATACCAAAATATAAATTTTGAAAAAGAAGTAAATTTTCTATTTATATATTTAATTCTAACTTTAATTATAATAAATAAAATAAATTAAAAAATATGTAAAAAATTCATTGAAATTTATATTTATTTTTAATTATTAAATTATATACAATAGGAAATGTCTGCAGATGAATTTACGCTATTTAACAAAATAGTTGAATTTTCAACCAAAGGAAATAATTTTCAACCTGAAAGATACATCTGTCACCAAGAAGATTAATATTTTACCCCAAAAGGTCAATTTCTAACAAAAGACATAAATTTTCAACTAAAAAAGATTAGCGTTCAAACAAAAATAGAATAATTAAATTACCAGTTTTACAAATTACGTTGAAAAATCAAAATGAATTATCTACCAGTTGATTCTGATAAAAAATGATACATTTTTAACCAAAAACATCAAACTTTTGCTCAATAATTAATTCTTCAGCCAAATAGATCAATTAACTTTTCAAATAAAAAATAATTTTCTATAAAAAACGAATTTTCAAAAAAATAACTAAATTTTTAACCAAACTGTTGAATTGCCTAATGAAAAAGAAGAGCTTTTAACCACAAATAGAATAGTAAAAGTGTTGGTTTAAAAATTCATTAATTGAATTTTCAACCAAGAAAGATTAGTTCTAAAAAAATGTAATATTTCAAACAAGAAAGATTTTAATTTTAAGTCAAAACTTTTACTAAAACAGTTGCATTTTTAGAAGTAAAAAAAATAAATTTCTAACATAATATATAAATTTATTAACAAAAAAAAAGTTTTAGCGAAGCAATTTTTTTGTTCAAAAATTCAACCAATTGGTTGAAAACGAAAATATTAAAAAATATATTTTTTTCTGGTTGAAGCTGCATTTAATAGGTTATAAATCTAACTTTTTTAAAATTGTCTTATTTTTAGGTGAAAATAAAATTTTTTTATTTAAAATCTAATCATTCTATTTTTGGTAGAAAATTAATCTTTTTTATTTATACATTCAACTGTTTGGTTGAAAAATAAAAATGTAAAGAGTTGGTTGAAAATTCACCATTTTATATGTAAGTTTCTCTCTTTAGTTGAAAATGAAATTATATATATTTTTTTGAAAATTCGTCTTTTTAAAACTTACATCTTTTTTGGTAAATTCCGCAAAATTGAAAAATGCATCTATTTTAGCAGAAAAATAAACTTTAAAATCTATAAATTGTCTTGAAAATTTGTCCAATTTGGTAGAAATGTAATATTTTTTTTTTAAAATCAAACTTTTTTGTATATAATTTTGAGCAAAAGAATCAAATTTTCAACCAAATAATAAAACTTTTAGCCACAAAATAAATTCTCAACCAAAAAATTATAAAATTAAAAAATTAAATAATAGATGGCCCTTAATCTTCAACCTAAGTTTATCGAAAATTCCTTTTTCAAAGTTTGCCTGACTTTCCACGATTTCCTGACCGGTAGCAGATCTCTACGGTTATTTTCTTATTTTTTCGTATTTTTCTATTTATGATTTTCCAGAATTTTCAGATTTTCTTCAAATTTATTTTTTGCAATAGAACAGCCTCAAATACCTAAACAAAATTCTTTCTGTAAATTTTTTCTGTAAAAATCTGGATAGGTTAAGTAAATCAGTCGTTCAAACCTCCTCTTATTATATTTCATCTCCATTCACCCCCTACATTCCCCTACTTATTTTCTCCTTCCTACTTCCCCTACTAATTCTCTCCTTCCTACTTCCCCTCCCTGGAGTCCAACCTTCTGCCACCTCATCATTTCCCAAAATCTTCCTCCACTCCTATTTTTCCCCTTCATTTTGCCTGACTTCTCTCAGTTTCAACCTCCACTTCAATTACTCTATTTTCCCCTCATGTCCCCTTTCAACCCTGATTTTATTTTCCATTACTTTCCCGTTACTTTCTAATACTTCATTTCCCCTGCTTACCTTTCTTCACGTTCGCTCACTTCTCATAGTTTCCCTTCTTTAATTTCCTTCACTTTCCGTCTACTAATTCTTCCTATTTCCCCTATTTCCCCTCTCCTTGTGAATTGTGCGTTTGAAGTTAATAGTTAGGAGTTAGAACTCGTGAATAAGGAATCACGAGTTGTGCGTTGTGCGTTAGGAGTTAATATTTAGGAGTTAGAACTTGTTCGTTAGGAGCTAGGAGATGTACATTAGGAGCTAGGAGTTTAGAGTTAGGGTTTAGGAGTTGTGCGTGTTGCGTTAGGAGTTAGAAGTTTTATGTTAGGAGCTAGGAGATGTGCTTTAGGAGTTAGAAGATGTGCTTTAGGTGTTAGGAGTTGTGCGTTAGGAGTTTCACGTTAGGGGTTCAGGAATGTGCGTGTTGCTTTAGGAGTTAGAAGTTGTTCGTTACGAGCTAGGAGAGGTGCGTTAGGAGTTAGGAGTTTATAGTTAGGGGTTAGGAGTTGTGCGTGTTGCGTTAGGAGTTAGAAGTTGTAGGTTAGGAGCAAGGAGATGTGCGTTAGGAGTTAGACGTTTTGCGTTAGAAGATATGAGTTGTGCGTTAGGAGTTTCGAGTTAGGGGTTAAGAGTTGTGCGTGTTGCTTTAGGAGTTAGACGTTGTAAGTTAGGAGCTAGAAGATGTGCGTTAGGAGTTATTCGTTTTGCGTTAGGAGTTAGAAACTGTGCGTTAGGAGTTGTGCGCTAGGATTGAAGAGTTAGGGGTTAGGAGTTATGTTGCTTTTTGAGTTAGTAGTATGAACTTATAGTTAATGAAATTCTGATGACAGCGTGCTTATAAATTTAATAAAGATGTGTATTAATGAATAATCTTTAATAAATTTTGTATAAGGATATAGTGGTTTAAAATAAAATACAGGAATTAAAGTTTCCGAAAATAGGTGATTAATAGGAAAATAAATATTTAAAAAACATAAATAAATAAATCATTTTTTTATTTTTTATATATTTTTTTTCCAATATTTTTACTTTAAAAATCAAATATAATTTTTAACATAATTCAACTGTTACATTGGAAATCCATATAAATATAAATATTATATTATTTTTCTCAAAGTCATCGTAAATCCAAGAAATACTGTACGGATAATTTTGATCAGGTTTTGTTTCATCAATAGTTTGCAACTTTTTTATCTTACTTCAGATCAAAAATATTCCTGGGATTTACTGCGTTTGTAAGACTAATAAAAAAGATTCAATTTTCTAAATTTTAATTTTAATTATTTCAACATAAAAAGATAACTATTTAATAATCAAGTAAAATTTTCAATGAAAGAATTAAATTTCCAACAAAATAGTCAAATTTTTATTTAAAAATTTGGGTTTCGAAAAAAATGATGAATTTGTGGCCTATAATGATGAATTTTCATAGACATTAACCAAAACAGAAGAAAACAATTCAATTAAAAAAATAGTTGAATTTTTAACCAAACAGTCGAATTTTCAAACAAAAATAGCTGCTTTTTAACTAAATAATTGAATGTTTTAGACAACTGTTTTTTTTTTAAATTAAATTATTTTTAGAAATTGTTGATGTAAGTTGTTGGTTTTTGGGATAATCCCCTAGCGATTAAATTATTTTTAATTCAAGAAGGCAACTTTTCTGTTTGAATAAACAAATTTCGAGGAAAATAATTGAATTTTCAAAAAAAAAAAAAAAAAATACTTTAATTTGAACAAGACAATTATATATTCAACAAAATAGGTGATTTTTTAATTAAATACTTAAATTTTATGCTTAAAAAGATGATTTTTAATCCAAATATTCGATTTAAAAAAATTAACCTACAACAAAATAGTTCAATTTTCAAGCCAAAAAGGTGATTTTTTTGAGAAAACCGTTAAAGTAGTTCATTTTTCAGTAAAAATATGGATTGCCAACCAAAAACCTAACAGTTTGTATTTCAATACGAACAAAAATAATTCCCAGCTAAATATTTAAAATTTCCACATACAAAGAAAAATTGTCAACAACATGTAATCATTGATATTTCATCAAGAAAAAAAAATGTCTAGCAAAAGAGATAAATTTTTAAATACAAAAAAAAAACGAATGTACAAACAAAAACATTAAGTTTCAACTAAAAAAAATATATTTTTAACCCAATATCGGTAAATTAAATTTTTATCGAAAGTAATTAAGTTTTAAACAAATGTGTTTTTAACAATATTTATGCTAGAGCTAGAAGTTGTGAGTTAGGAAATATTAGTTAGGAGTTTTTTTGTTGCTCGTTAGGAGTTATGGAGTAGGAATTAGGAATTAGGAATTAGGAATTAGGAACTCTCCTTACTTTGCTTTTTAAAAACAGTACGACATAAGGACAAAAATATAATAACTATGAAAAAAAGAATTTTACTTTTTTTTTAGCATTAATAACAAGTTTTCTATTGGGATAATATATTGCGAAAATACATCAAGATGGAAAATTATTTTTCCCACTTTCAGGAAGACAAATCACAAAACTTTTCAATCCAGTCATTATCACTCCCTAAACACTATACGATGGACAGCTTTACCCCAGTTGGTCGGCGGAGTTTGGGAAAGTTGTGTAATTATTGGCAACTTTTAGTCCAAAGAAAACAGTAAACAGATTTGAGCTGATTCCAAGTTTCGTTCAACCGAAACAAGATCAAGATCAAGAATTAGATTTATTCGCGTAAAGATCAACAGTTCAAAAATGGCAGTTTGCTCCTTGTGTTGACGTTTATATTACTTGCTCAGAATTCCTTTAATATTACTCTGTGCTTCTGTTATTTTTTCTTCTTTCATGAATATTTAAATAAATATTAAAATTAAAATTTAAAATAATAAAATTTTATTTTATAATTGAAGAGTCTACTATTATCCTTATTTCTGTAACGAAATTCGCCTCTTGTAGTTAAAAATTTATTACGCTACTTATTTGAAAATTTAACCAATTGGTTGGAAGTTAAACTACTGTCTTAAAAATTAATTTTTTTTGGTTAAAATTCGTTTTATTTCAGTTGAAAAATAATTTTTTAACTAAAAGTTTAACCATTCTATTTTTCGTTTGAGAAAGGATTATTTTCATTTTTATTTAAGAATTCAACTATTAAATTTTTCATTGAAAATTTATATTTTTGCGTTTGGAAGTTGAACTACTAATTTAAAAAATTTTTTGTTTGTTTAAAATTTTGTTTCTTTTCAGATGAAAACTAATTTTTTTTAACTAAAACTTTGACCAGTCTATTTTTGGTTTGAAAAAGGAGTCTTTTTATTTTTATTTAAGAATTCGAATAATAAATTTTTTATTGAAAATTTATATTTTTGCTTTAAAAATTCAATTACTTGATTAAAGGTTTAACTATTTTGTCAATAATAATTTATTTTATTAGTTTAATATTGAACTATTTTGTTGAAAATTAGATTTTTCTCTGACTGAAAACCAATTTCTTAACTGAAAATTTAATTATTTTATTTTTGATTGAAAAAGAATCGTTTTTAGTTAAAAAATCTACTATTAATTGTTTTATTCAACATATTTTTTTTATTGAGGCTTGATCTACTGTGTTAAACATTCAGTTCATTAGTTGAAAACTTAACTATTTTGTTAAGAACTGTTCGTTTTTTTTGCGTTTAAAAATGAATTTCTCAAACTGAAAATTGAAAACGTGAAAATATATGTGTTTTGTTGTAAATCCGCCTTTTTTAGTAGAAAATTAATCTTCTTCATTTAAAATTCAAGTGATTGGTTTAAAGTGCAACTGCGGTGATAAAAATTCATTTTATAAATTAATGATGCATCTCTTTCATTGAAATTTAAATGGATTGAAAATTCAAGTGCTTGCTTGAATGCATTCGGAAAATACATCCTTGATTCTGAATGCGATATTTGCTCCTTTCACGCGGAAAAAGTCAATTTTCGTATTTAATTAACATGAAATGAAAAAATTTGCTAAAAATGATATAGTAAATTATACCTACAATTTTTGTAATACATGATGTCGATTTTTGTGTTTAATTAATTTAAAATATAAAAATTTTCGTACAAAAAAGTGAACATTACTTAACTTTTTTTTATGTGATTTTATTTATTAATTGAGAAGCCGGATCGTATAAGGGCGTATAGAATTTTCTCGTGCGAAATCATAGTCCCCTGGAGGCTTCAAAACAAATTTTGAATTTAAAATTTTTGAAGGATATCTCTGGTCGTGAAATTTGATTGTGCATCTTTTTTCATCTAGACAAAAAGTTGTAACTTTTTTAGTTTTCGAAATAAAACCAAAAAACTTACTTTTTTGAAAAACTTGATTTTAATCCGTTTTTCACTTCAACTCGTGCTCAATGCTTCAGTTTTTGAAAATTTTAAATAAGAATTTTAGGGAATGTGCTTTAAGATGTCCTTCGATTGACCATATAATAGGAATTCAAAACCGTTATTTCCGAAAATTATTATTAATTTTTTTCTGATGTTTGGCGCGAATCGAACACTTCTAACTTCCAGCGTTTCGTTTAGCGAGGGAATTTTGAGCAGGCAAATACTTCTCACGACAAAAATTCAAAGAATGGTATAATTAAGTTTTTTGGAAAGTTTCAGATCAAAATATTTAATTGTTTTAACAGCAGTTATGATTTTATTGAACGTCAGCGCTTGAGTTTTCGAGCTTTCTAAGGAGTTCTGCTCTGCCATGTTCTCTCGCTAGAGATTTTTTGCTTAAAACATGATCTTATACAATTTTTAAGTAAATAACAGTTGAAAAAAAATAAGTTAACAAAATATTCATGAATTTTATTTAATTTTCAATGTATTTTCCGGTTTCTTTATATTTAAATGTAGGATACTTTAATGTACACCTAATGTTTACACCGACATTCGGCTTAACTCGTACGGGACCTTGTACATGCATTTTGAAAACAAACCTATGCAGAAATTTTCTTACACTTTGTGTTAATCTATTTCAAATATAAAACAGATCAGTTAGTCCTTAACTATGCTCTGGACAGTGCACATTAAATTAAATTTTAAGCTTAATAAAGTTGA
>JAAAKG020144265.1:0-11162 GCA_010014905.2 Druon quercuslanigerum
CTAGAACAAATAACGGAACGATTCTTACTAATTGGTATCATAAAAAGACTTGGTCTGGTAGATACTTACATTTTTTACCTCAACATCCTTGGTCACAAAAGAAAGGAATGATTTTTGGTCTCATAGATAGAGTAATTAAAGTATCCTCATATAATTTTAGACCACAAAATATTAAATTATTACAAAAAATTTTAATTGATAACGGTTACCCCTTAAATATCATTAATAGATTAATTAAAATCAGGGTCAACAACATTTACAATCAATATAAAAATAATGAATCTCACAATTCCAAAAGTTTTACTATAGTTCCATATATATCTGTTATAAATGATAAAATTGCTTCTATTTGACATCAAAATGACATTAGAGTCATTTTTAGACCAATTAAATTAAATTCACAACTGTTTAAGTTTTCGAAGGACAGTTTAGACATTTTTCAAAAAAGAAATGTTGTTTACAAATTTAATTGTTTAAATTGTGAAAGTTGTTATATTGGATATATAAGTAGATCTCCACATCTTAGAATTAAAGAGCATACACGTCGAAATGTTAATGAAGATAACATAACTGCTCTTGAAGGACACAGAAATGAAACTGGACACGATTTTGAATTTATACATCCTAAATTTCTAGCTCAAGAAAAAAATTTTAAAAAACGCTCAACCATTGAATCATTTTTTATCAAAAAAGAAACAAAATCTGTTAATTTAAGATTTAAAAATTCTAAATTATCTGACTTCTATAGCTCATTATGTAATTTTTAAAAAAACTTGAAAAATAAAAAAAACTTGAAAAATTCTTAATTTCTACATACATGAAAAAGCAATTTCTTACTCAAAATTTTCATGACACTTCAATTCTTGGAGCCCTTAAAGAACACGTTCCTGACTTCGTAATTAGGTTTGATTTTAAATACACAAGTTTCAGTTCACGTCGTACAAGATGACTATGTAATTCACTCTTAAAATCTCTTAAACATTTTATCTTCAGACTCAACATAAATGTTAAAAGTTCTTTAATATTGTCTAATAGTGAGAAGGTCGTCACTTTAAACATTTGCACTCATTTGTTTTCTGGTAAGAATACGTTTTGATATTAATACACAACCCTTTCTTATTATTAACCTTAACTCTATTTACTTTAAACCAACGTATTATATACGTAAAACAGTATTTCGTTCAGATATTTAGAAGGCAGCTAAATCAAATAATATTTTCTTTTATCGATTACACAGATTTTTTATTGTAAACTTATGTTTCCAATAAAATTTAAGAAGTCTGAACAGCAATCATAATCTACTAATGTTGATAAGTTGCACCTTCTCCACTATTATTATATGGATAATGATAATTGACTGCACTTTAATGTGTTCCAAAAACTTAACTGTCACTTTGTACGTCTTCTCACTAAAATGTATCTCAGGTAAAAATCTTTTTATTTTTATAATTTTTAATTTTATTTTTAACTTTTAGCATTAAATACATGCTTCGATATGGGTTATTTGCGCTATGAATATTTATATATTAATCTGGTTTAATTTTTTTTGTTTTAAACAATAAAAACCTTTTATATGGTTGATAAGGGACTGTACGAAACGTCGCCAATTTGAAATTTCAAACTTTTGTTTTCATTCTTGGACCTTCTAAACCGGAAACTATATATAATATTTCTAATCTTAGTTGAATATTAATCTCTTTGGTTAAAAGTTCAACTATTTTGTTTAAAGTTAATCTTTCCTGATTGATAATTCTAGTACTCGGTCAAAAGTGATACTACATTGTTAAGAATTGTATTATTTATTTTTTTCTTTGGTTGAAAATTTAACTCTTTCATGGAAAAAGCGTTTTTTAATACAATTTTTAATTGAAAATTCAACTTTTTCAATTTTTTAAGTTTGATCTTTTTTGGTTGAAATGTCTTCTTTCTTGGCAAAAAAAAATTTCTTGGTTTAAAATTTCTTTTTTGGTTTAATAATTCACTTTTTGTAGAGAAAATTAAATCTTTTATCAGGAAAGTTTTTAGGTTAAAAATTCAACTATTATATTAATGATGTAATTATTTTGTTAAAAACTCAAGTATTTTGTTAAGAAGTCATCTTTTACAGTCAATATTTAATTTTTTGTTTAAAATAAATTACGAAATTTAAAAAGTTAAAATTTTTATATTGATTTACTTTTTTAAATAAATCAGGTAAATTAATTTCTCTGTTGAAAATTTATATTTTGAAGTTAAAAATATAACTTTTTGGAAGACATTTTTTACTTTCCTGACTTAAAAATCTTGTTTGATTAATATTTTGACTATTTTGTTCAAAATTCTTTTTTTTGGTTCGAAAATGTAACTTTTTAATTATAAATATTATTTTTTTTTAACAAAATTGCAACTGCTTAATCCAACATTAATATTTTTAAGTTAAGTCTTCAACAGTTTAATAAAAAATTGTTTCTTTTTTTTCATTAATTCAACTTCTGTCAAATTGTAATTCAAATCTTTTTTTGCTTAAATATCAGCTATTATATTTTTTCATCAGAACTCACCTTTTTGTTAACATAATGCTTAAATTTTCTACTAAATTGTTGAATTATAAATTAAAAAATACCAATTTTCTATTAGAAGGATGAATTTTTATCAAAAATATATTAGTTGGTATTTCAACCAAAAATTATTTTAATTATAAATTTCAAATTATTAAATTCAATAAAAGCAAATGAATTTTTTTCCATAACAGTACGACTTGTAAGAAAAAAAATCAAATTTTTATCAAAAAAGATTTGATTAAAAAAAGAAAAATATTTCAACCAAATTGTTGAATTTTCTCCCATAATATAATTTTCAAACCCAAATTTATAACAGTTGCATTTTCGCTCAAGAAAGATAAAATTTATGATTATAAATATAAATTTTTGAACCAAAAAGACCAGTTTTCAACCAAATAGTTGAAATATTAATCAAAAGATATTTTTCAGTCAATACAATTTTTAACCAAATAATAAAATTTTTGCCCAACATATAATTGAAATTGTTTAAATAATTTTTTAAATTTATGTATTAATTTTAATTAAGATAAATTTTAAATTCAAATTTAGAACCAAACAGTTGAATTTGCAAGTAAAACGATAATAATAATCGTACTAGTATTTATAATATTTAATATTAATCTATAATATTAAATTTTAATGCACATTGAAAAACTTATATATATATATTAAATGATTACTTTTGTTTACAATGTTAAAATATATAAGAATTGAAATTTACTATTCTTAAATTCAGTAACATAATAAACAAAATAAGTGTATTGAAACATAATTTAAAACAAAAAAAATGTCATCTAAGAATTATAATTATGACTTTTTAATGAAATATTAACTGATTATATTAAACTTAGAGTTGCTAGCATTAGTTTAAAAGTTTAATAAACAATCAAATTTTAAACAATGAAGGTTAAAAAATATATAAAGTTACAAATATTTTAATCTTTTACTTAAATTTATAGTTCAATGTTTCTTATTTTGTAAACTGATTTATTCACTATCAGGTGACTAATTTTTTACACTGTTAAATTACATAAAAAATTAATTTTTATTTGTTTCAAATAGGTACATAAATTAAATAGTAATTTAAAGGTTATTTAATTAAATATTGGCTATAAATTGTGCGGAAAAAAGTTTATATATATATATAAAATATCTCTCTTTAAATTATGATTTTTTTTTGGCAATGTTTGTGATGTTGTGAAATGAGTATGTGAATTTAATTTCAAAAAATGTATATAAATATTTTTTCATTTTTTCTGAGATTACTATAAAAGGTTACTAATGAATTACATTTTCAGAAATAAAAGAAATTTTTTTTTTAAAAATGTGAAAAAATATTTATTTAAATATTTGAATGGAAACTATAATTTAATCGTTTTTATGCTGTGGACCGATAAATTAATTATTAACTGATTTATTTATTTTTTTACAATATTAAATTACACGAGGATTAAATTTCAATTACTTTAAATTAAGCATATAAATTTAATTTACGTATACTTCTAGATTATGAAACTGAATTTTGGCTTTTCTTTGTATAATGAAAAATTAATTATATTTAAAGTAACTCTATTCCAATTATATACTTTTTGTAAATTTTATGTGGTTTTGTAAAATGAGTATCGAAATTCTCATTTCAAGATTATACGTACATATATTTCAATCTTTATAAAATTACGTTGAAAGATTATTAATTATTATTAAATTTGTGAACTCATTAATTAGTATCTACATTTTTTATTTTGTTCGAAATTAGTTTTTAGTGGTCATTATTAAATCAAATATATATAAATGCAATTCAAAATGAAAAAAAATGCATGTAAAAATTATTTGAATGCTTCAATGGAATAATTTTTAAAGGATTTTTTTTGCTGATTCTGTTCAAACTAAGATTTTCTCTATTCAATTTAAAAGGATAATAATAAATTTACTTTTTAGAAATGAAATCTCGAACTTAAAAAATTATGAAGTAGAAATTATTGTGCGTTATTTTGTGATCTGATTTTTTTCACAATGCTAAATTATATAAAGATTAAATGTTAATTTTTTCAATTATATTTAAAATACCCTAATTCCAATTACATAATTTTTTTAATGTATATGATGTTGTGAAGTGAGTATCTGAAATTAATTTTCAAAACTATATGTAAATATGTATAGACACCAAAAACTAATAATTTTTTTTTAATTCACTATTTTCGTAATTTTGTTATAAAAATTATTAAAGCAGAACATAAAAATATAATAAACAGCTCAACATGATACCACAATACACGTAAACAATTTTTCAAAATTTCATTTTAAATTTTGAAAAAAAATTTCAAACTAATGCTTCTAATAGTCATTTAATCTTGAGGCTTGAAAATCGAAAATTGTAGGCAATAAATGAATAGAAGACTCGTAAAAATTAGTAAAAAAATTTGTCAGAAGTGGGATTCGAACCCACGCCCTCAGAGAGGACCAGAATGCTCGAAGACCCGCATAGGCGGGCAAGGGTAGACCTTGAGTCTGGCGCCTTAGACCGCTCGGCCATCCTGACACTTGGAATCCCTTTTCGAAAATAACCGTGGTGCACTACAGTGGTATTGATTTTTTTTAATCATACATGGAATGGATATCCACAATGGCAATACCATGACATTTGCTAATTGGAAACCCGTTTGAAAAAAATCAACAAAAACAAATTTTGGATTAAAATCTATATTTATTAAATTCTTAACTAAAATTGTTTGAATTACAAAATTTTAATTATTCCTTTTAATACAACGTTTTTGACTTTCTCTTGAATTTTCAGTTGTCAAAAATAAAATTTAGGAAAATTAAAACAAAAAATGTTTAAGAAATAAATTTTGTCCAGTTCAATTTGTACAGTTGAATTTTTAACAGTTTACAGACTTATTTTTAAGTTTTCTTCCATTTTATGTGGTTGAAAATAAAATTGAAGGAAATTGAATTGGAAAAGTTAAGAAAACAATTTTTAATTGAAAAAAAGTTGAATTTTCACAAGTGAAATTTTTGAAATTTCAAACAGCTGATTTTTTAACAATTAAAAATTAATTTTGCAGTTTTTTTCCACTTTCTGCCGTTGAAAATAAAATTGCAGAAAATTTAAAAATAAATTATTTAAAAAAATATCAATTTTGACTAGTATTTGTTACGTTTTTAAACAACTAATTTTTAAGAGAAGAAAATTAATTACTCAGTTTTCTTCCATTTTCAGTTGTTTAAAATGAAATTGAAGAAAATTAAAACAAAAAAACGACAAAAAACAAATTTTTGATTAAAATGTATATTTATTAAATTCTTATATAAAATTGTTTGAATTAAAACTTTTAATTATTCTTTTTAATACAAAATTTTTTACTTTCTTATGTTTTCAACAGTTGTATTTTGACCAGTTGATTTTTTAACAACGGGAAATTCTTTTGCCAGTTTTCTTAAATTTTCAGTTGTCAAAAATAAAATTTAAGAAAATTAAAACAAAAAATGTTTAAAAAATGAATTTTGTCCAGTTGAGAAAAAAATCTTTAATTGAAAAAAAGTTTAATTTTGACAAGTGGAATTGATTGAAATTTCAAGCAGCTGATTTTCTAACAATCGAAAATTAATTTTTCAGTTTTTTTTTCATCTTCTGCCGTTGAAAATAAAATTACAGGAAATTGAATTGGGAAAATTGAGAAAAAAATTATTTGAAAAAATTATAAATTTTGACTAGTTGTATTTGTTAGGTTTTTAAACCACTGATTTTTAACAGCAGAAAAATCATTTTTCAGTTTTCAACCATTTTCAGCTGTTGAAAATAAAATTGAAAAAAATTAAAACAAAAAATCTAAAAAAATTATACGCAGTTGAAAATAAAATTGAAAGAAATGGATTTCGAAAAAAAAAAATTTTTTTGAATGAAAAAATTTTGAATTTTGACCAGTTGTGTTAGTTCGAATTTTAAACAGCTGATTTATCAGCAGTTAAAAATTCATTTTTAAAGATATCTTTTACTTTCAACTGTTCGACATTTAATTGAAAAAAATTGGATTGGAATTTTTTTTTAATTTTAATGTTGGATTCTGTTTAGTTGCATTTGTACAGTTGAATTCTGGGCTGATTTTTGAACAGTTGAAAATTTATTTTTTATTTTTTTTTTTCAATTTTCGCTGTTGAAAATAAAATTGAAGAAAATTGATCTTACAAAATTGAAGAACATTTTTTATAAAAGTTGAATTGTAAACAGCTTATTTTTTAAAATATTAAGAATTTTTATCAGTTTTCTTTTATTGTCAGCATTTGAAAATAAAATTAACGATCACTGAATTGAAAAGTTGAATTGAAAACAAAAATGAAAAAAAAATTTTTAAATGTTGAAATTGTTTGAATTTTAAACAGCTGATTTTTTTACAGTTAAAAATTCATTTATTAGGTTTTTCCATTTTCAGTGTTGAGAATAAAATTGAAGAAAATTGGGTTGCAAGTACTTTTTTTAAACGTTCAATTTTTAACAGTTCAATTTGTACATTTGAATTCTAAACGGCTGATTTTTGAACATTTGGAAATTCATATTTTAGTTTTCTTCCATTTCCGCGGTTAAAAATAAAATTGAAGGAAATTAAATTGGAAAAGTTGAGAAAAAATTTTTAATTGAAAAAAAGTTAAATTTTTTAAACAGATTTTTAAAACATTTTTTAGGTTTGCTTCATTTTCCGATCTTGAAAATAAAATTGAAGAAAATTGAGCATTATATATAATTGTAAATTAAATTTTTTTAAAAGCAACTGTTGAAAATTTTATTGTTAAAAATGCAGCTGTATAAAATTAAATAAATTTCAATTTTCGAAAGCTGATTTTTAATTTTTTAACTTTCTTGAATTTACAACAGTTAAATCTTTAACTGTCAGAAATTCAACTATTGAAAGTCGCATTTTTAATTCTTTTTAAGTTTTCGACAGCTGAATTTTTAACAGTAAAATTGTAAATTTTCTTAAATTTTCAACGATTGAAATTTGAAGAAAACCGAGAATTTTGTATTTTAAAAAAATGTGAAAAACGTTGTGAATTTAAGAAATAAACATTAATTGAAATCAATAAAAAGAAATTAGGTCAAAAAACAACATTTTTTATCACTAAAACATTGGAAGATTAAAAAAATATATTTTCTAAATTTGTATGCAAAAACAAAAGATATTACATTTACTAATTTTTTGAGATCATTAAAAATATTGAATTATGAATTATTTACAGTTGATTTTTGAATCGTTGATAATTCAATTTATAGTTTTCTTTCATTTTCATTTATCGGAAATTTAAGAAAATTTAATTTAATTTATAATGAAATGTTAAACATTAAACTTTTGATCGCTTTAAAGAATTATTTACTATATTATTTACTTTATTATTTACTATTTTATACATTAATTTTTTTTTAAATAGAACATTGAATTTCCGACAGTTGAATTTTCATGAGGTCGAAATTCTAAATATTAAAAATTAACTGTTTGAAAGAAAATACATTTTAAAATTAAATATTTAAAAATTTAACAGTTAAAAATGCTACTGTTAAAAATCGAAAAAAATTAAAAAATTTAATTTTAAATAGTAAAGATTTTGTATTCTTTAACTTTTAACAGTTGAATTTTCAACACTTAAATATTCAATGGAACAAAATCAGCTGTTGAAAGTTTAATTTTTAACTTTCATTCATTTTTATCAGTTGAAATTTTAAGAAAAAGGCATAATTTTTTTAATAACAAGTGTTAAAATTGTATATAATTTTACATAAGAATTTAATAAATAAACATGTGAATCGAATAAAAAGTAATCAAGTTTTTAAAAACAAATTTTAAAAAAACATGCGTAGAAAAAAAATCGAAACATTCGAAGATTTTCTGTTAATGTTTATTTTAATTTTGATTGAAAATAAAATTTAAAAAAAGTCTAGAGAAAAAAGGAACAAGGGGATGTAAAGGTTTTTTTTTTAATTTTCAAAAATGTTGTAAAAAATATTTATACATCATAAAATTTTTCCAAAAATTGAATTTTTTTTAAGCAGCTACAAATTTCAATGTTCAATTTTCTTCATATTTCAACTGTTGAAAATTAATGCTACTTGAAAATTGATGGCAATATAAATAAATTTTTCAAAAAGAAAATTGGGTTGCATAACCACAGAAAAGTTGATGAATTTTTTATGAATATTTGTTGATAATGATTAAAAAAAACTGTATAAAAAACTAGAGAAAAAAAACAAAGAGCTTTGAAGGTTTCTTTTTTTCATTCCACTTTCTAAATTTGAATGGATACATTCAAAAGTGTGTTATTCAAATTTGATCGTTATATTTTCTTTTTTTTTCATTTCAAAAAATAAAATTTATTTTTGCATTATTTTCACTAATTATTTAAAATGATCCGAACTAAACTTTCAATTTCATAACAGTAGAACTCGACGAAGTAATAAATATTTAAATTTCAAAAAAATAACAGTAATAATAATATTAAGAATAATAAGAATAATAATAACAAATAAATAAAACTGAATTCAAAAAGTTTCAAAACCCAATTTTTTCTCTGATTATCATTAAGGCTTAAATTATAATATTTCCTTTTTTTATTTTATGCATCTTTTTTGCGAAACTTCTTGACAGGCGACGTCTTTATTCGGACGACAGGTGGTAAGCCGGAAGATCCGTGCGAAATTAAAATATAAGCCGATCACAAGCATCTGCGCATTTTTAGTAATCCGAAGAGGTAGGTTTTTTTAAAATAAAAAGGTCTGACTTAAAAAAAGTATTTGAAATATCCTTCTCTAAAAATAGGTTTTAAATTGACAGCAATTTAAGATTTAAGAAAGTAAAATATTATTATTAAATAATTTAAAACCTTACTCAAAAATATAAATTTCAAAAAAAAAAAGAATTAAATTTTCAGGTCAAATAATTTTTAATAAAGAAAATGGGAATTTTCAACAAAACTGTTTTATTTTCAACCAAAGTGATGAATTTTTGATTAAAAAATGAATTCTCAATAAAAAGTATAATAGTTGATATTTACAGTAAAAAGTTTTATAATTTTGGAACGACTGAAAAATCCCGAAAAATAAAATTCCCGACACTGTAAAATTCGCGGATTATAAAATAGCCAAAAATTAAAAATACCAAATTGGAAAATTTCGGAATGATAAAATTCACGAAAGTTTATAATATTACGGAATTGAAAAATTCCCGAAAAATAAAATTGAAAAATTATAAAATATCAGAATTGGAGAATTCCCGAATTTAAATAATGACAATTTTTATGTAAATATGTTTTATTGATTACAAAGACAAGAATGCAAATTTATTTATTTTAAATATTTTCAATGATAACCGATAAAAAATTCCCGAGACTGCAAAATTCCTGAATAAGAAAATTCAAGAATAATAAAATTGCCGGCAAATAAAAATACAGAATTTTTTAATTCCCGAATATTAAACTTTGCAAAGAATAAAATAGCCAAAAATTAAAAATATCAAATTGGAAAATTTCGGAATCATAAAATTCTCGAATAATAAAATTCCAGAATAATAAAATTGCCAATTTATAAAATATCAGAACTAGAAAATTCCCGCATTTAAACAATTAAAATTTTTTATATAAATATGTTTTATTGATTAAAAATACAATAATGCAAATTTATTTTTTAAAATTATTTTTAATGATTAAAATTTCGAAAATTATTTTTTGAATTTAAAATAACAATAATTTTAAATGAAATACTTCTGGGTGACGCATTTTTTGTAATGTTTACAGTATTTAAAAATTGAGTTGATATTTTCAGTAAAAAATATAATTTTGGGATGACTAAAAAATCCCGAAAAATAAAATTCCCGAATTATAAAATTCTCGAATTAGAAAATTGCCGAATAATAAAATTCACGAAAGTTTATAATATTAAAGAATTGAAAAATTTCCGAAAAATAAAATTCCTGGCATTTAATAATATTACCGAATTGAAAAATTCCCGACAGAAAACTGTCAAATTATAAAATATCAGAATTGGAAAATTGCTGCCTTTTAATAATTAAAATTTTTATATAAACATTTTTATTGATTACAAATACAAAAATGCAATTTTATTTTTTTTAAATATGTTTAATGATTAAAATTTTAAAAATTATTGTTTGAATTTATAATAACAATAATTTCAAATAAAATATTTCTGGGTGTGTATAGTACTTAAAAATTTAGTTGATATTTCCAGTACAAAATATTATAATGTTGGGACGACTGAAAAATTCCAAAAAATAAAATTCCTGATACTGTGAAATTCCCGAATTGGAGAACTCCCGAAAAAGAAAATTCAAGAATAAAAAAATTGCCGAAAAATAAAAATACCGAATTAGAAAATTTCCGAATATTTAACTTCGCGGATAATAAAATAGCCAAAAATTAAAATTCTCGAATTGGAAAATTATCGAATAATAAAATTTCCAAATTATAAAATATCAGAATTGGAAAATTCCCGCATTTAAACAATTACAATTTTAATATAAATTATACATTATAATTATGAATTATAAATTATGTTTATAAATTATAAATTATTATAAGTTAATAAAAATATGTTTTCTTTCTTACAAATGCAATAATGCAATT
>JAAAKG020144266.1:0-11161 GCA_010014905.2 Druon quercuslanigerum
TAATTAATCAGAAGTAGTCTAATAATGTTATTACTAACCTTATAAGAATTTGTACCAATTATTTGGCATAATTACGTCTTTTTGGTTTTTTTCCTACTCAAAAGAGAATTACAAGATTTGAACGACGATGTTCACTAAAAACTGAGTGAAAACTGGGGTTTGTCAGCGATTGAGGGTTTCATATGCAAGACGATAGTGGGAGGAAAATTTGTTATGCCCCAGAGTTTATGCTACAACCAGAAAAGCCAGTCCCTTAGGCTTAGGCGACTATATGGATTACATCAATAATTTCTACAAAATTTATTATCGAGGGTCAATATAATCCCCCAGCGAAACTATATAATTTATTATCATAAAAAATTAGAACGTTTACAGGAATTTAAGGGAATTTTGTTGGTACGGAAATGTACGGAAATGTACGAAAATGTACGAAAATGTACGGAAATGTACGGAAATGTACGGAAATGTACGAAAATGTACGGAAATGTACGCATAACAGAACTCCGATCAAAACTCCTGGAACTTTTTCGAAAAATTTCTCTGCAATTTTGGGATTTTCAAAATGATGTAACTTTTGCGTTTTCAAGTTTTTTGGAACGTGAACTTAGACCCCGATTTTGAAACATCCATTTTTAGTCTATTTATTTGCCAGAACTATTTCTAAAAGTTATCAGGAACTACAGAACTATTCAAAAGAATGTCAGAACTCTAGAAAACTATTTGCGATTTTGAATGTGGGGGGCCAACTTCACACGTATGGCCACCTCTGACTCCTCCTTTTTAGCATTCTCATCGGGACTCATCCTGAAGGCTGATGAGAGAAGCATGCAAGGTGGAGATCCGAGGGCGAAGAAGCGTTCTGAACTCGTTTTTCCGTTCAATACACCTCGAGCACGATGCAAAGATTACGTCTATAATGCATATTACAAGAGTATAAATACTCCCTTTCGATAAATGTGCCATGTCACATGAAACTCATCACGTACCACAATTTCAATTTTTATTTTATCTAATTGAGGTGCAGCATTCCAATCAGCTGAAATGAAATTCTGAAGTGCCAGAAAAACTTTCCCGTTCTCTTTTATTTGAATTCATCATGTCTTTGAAGCTTCTGCTACATATCACGCAACGGATTTAGAAGTAGCATTAATTATCCTTGAAGGGAGGAATACGCGATCCTAAACTTCGCCCCTGACATTCACTCTAGAATCTGAATTCAAAATTATATCTGCAACGAAAGACGCGCACGCACAATCGCCAAGGGGAGTTATCGACCAGGTTTTAGAAAAGAGCCCTCATACGTTCTCCACGAAATTATTGACCTAACAGTGAATCATCCAGATCTAAGAGTTTCTCCCTCGGTTTCTAAGCACCTGGTTATCACAGTATGCTTGCGATTATCGCTAATTACAACCTGACAATTAATCTACCTTCTTCGCCTCTTCCATCGATTAATTACGAATGTTCCACCCTGTTACAATATTCTCGAATTCAAGTTTTGCGAATTATACGGGCGCCATATCTACAGAGTCCAGAGTGCGAGGAATGATAATAACTCTGGATCTAGTCTTTCGTGACTAACCAAAGCAAAAAAGCCTCCGGCGCGAAAGCTTTCTTCTTTTACGACAGACTTTTTTTTAATATTCTGGGTTAGCTTCGTGGAAACACGGCGGGCCGATTCGTCGCGAACACTGAAGAAAGGATGACGAGAAGGCCATAGAGAAAGCATGCCAAACTGAGATTTTTATGTTTGAGGTTCGAGAATTCGTACAATTGCAGATGTAATATAAAAAAAAAAGGTAATGCAAAACGTGTTCATAAAATAGAAAAGACAAAAAAGGCCATACAAATCAGATTTAAAATTACCCTTTTGAAGGGAATACAACTCGCCCAGAATGGGATTTAATTTTCTGTACAGACATCGTCGACGAAACAGCCACCCGCACAGTAAAACATACGCGACTTTTGCATCGATCTGCCGCTGAAACGTGCTTTTTTATATCAAATGCCGAGTTGGAACTACCCTAGAACTTTCACCAAATCGATATTCCTCGAAGGGGAAAAGGGGAGGCGAAAATATTATCTGAGCGCGCCAATGGTTTCCATGGGAACTCCTGCGAAACTCGTGCGATCAAAGCGAGGGACTAAGACACTGAGGAATGAAGAACGCCACTGACCAATAAAAAAAACCAGGGTCACAGAGGATCAAATAGAAAAACAGATCCACCTGTCCAAACTGTAAATAAATAAAAAAATTCTTCAGCAAGTTTTGACCCAATTCAATACTCTCCTTTATCACAATGATTTATATTATATTCGCCAAAAGGTAAATCAAAATATAAAATAAAACACAAAAAAGTTCGTCTTATCTTGAGCCGAATATTCGGCTTTTTTTAGACGCAGTAAAATCTAGCCAAATTAAATGGAACCTTTACAAACAAGTTTGAAATTATTTCTATGATTCTCCTAAATTAAGTACCTTCATTTGACATCTGTATCAACAGAATAACGAAATGGTCAATAACAGTTGTCAGCTAATGTCATGATATAAAGCTTTTGCATCTTTATCTTAAAAGAAACCTTAAAAAGTAAAATTATATCAACTACAAATGAGAACTAAAATTTATTTCTTCCAAATTAGAAGTTCATGATACACTTTAATTTAAACGTTCAACCAACAAAACCAAGTCCAGCCTTTTTTAAAATTAAGAGATTTTTAACTTGTGATCTTTAAAATTAAAAATGTTCATTTTGTGATATTTAAAATAAAAAAGGTTTAAATGTTTGGGGTATTACGAGTTCAAAAATCAATGATTTTAAATTTGAAAAGGTTACACAATTTTTTGGTCCTTTCCCGGTCTCAAAAAAATCCCAGTCATGTCCCGGTTTCCCAGTCCAGTGTGAAGAATATAAAGTATAAATTCATGATAGAATAGAAGAAGTCACTTGAATGACGATTTCAGAATTTTTTACGCTATCTATATGAACAATTGAATACAAAACTAAAGAAAAATGTCCGGTAGTAATAAAATGCGTGATATTCTCACAATGTTGAACCGGAGAGTTTGTCGAAGCGAATAAGAATTCACTCGCGATGTTAAGAGTCTCGTTCTGACTATAAAGGTGAAGCACTAGTTGTATGAAAGAAGCTGAATACCTGAAAGAGACCTCCGATCCTCTGCAGTCTACAGAGAATCCAGTCGACCGATTCGCTTCTTCACAATTGAATTTCTTTTACCTGGCTTCCAATGAGGTCTGAATGAGAAGCACGTTATAAGCCCCTACGCTAAACTGGTCTCGAAAAAGATTCGACAAGCTTAGGAAAAAATAGAATATACTTCTACTTCTACTTTTACTTCTACTTTTACTTCTACTTCATTCAGGCATATTTAATTAGTCCTATCTTTGCGATTGAGACTCTATAAAATATCTCTGCTCAAAATTTAATGAAGTCGCGAGAGGAGAGTGAAAAAGAAATAAATTTACGACATGTTTAAGGTGAATAACTGGCACGCTAGCTATTAACGACAACGGATAATAAATAATCAAAGCGAGGAGGTGCGGTCATCGAATGATTATGGCCAAACAACCTCCTGGTCAAACCTTGATAATCGCCGGATTCACCTTGAATAACTTGCGAAATACCCGGCGGACCTCGACAGCTCGCAAACGTGCGAGTGGTCATGATACCTACACTCGTTTGAGTTGTGAAGTCTGGCCGAACAATTTGCGAACGAAATGAGATTTTCAAATGAGAATAAAGGACTACTTCGAGGAGGACTCAAGAACAACGGCTCTTCATGAAGAAAGAACTCTGAAGCAAACAAATTTAAGCGCAATAAAAATAATTGAAAAACAACCACCTTGCTGGATATCATTTCAAAAATGCTGGCAATTGAAGAAATGATCTGTGATTATCGATCGTTATTCATTTATACATTTAACCTCGAATTCCATGATCAAGTAAGATTGATCAATGAATATTTAGTTTCAAATATACCAGAAAATAAAGATTTAAACTTAAAAGTAAAAACGAGATATTTTCGTCATGGGAAAATTTCAGCCTACAAGTGACAACAGCTGCGGCAAGTTTCACATGTTTCCTTAATGTTTCTTCCTACAACCCTGAGAAAATAGATTCAGCTTCTTAGAACCGAACTCTAAAATCTACATTTTACGAGGCATATACATTCTTTTTAAAAAATTAGTTTGTCGGCTGTCATTTCCACGAATAGTTACAAAAAAAATTAATTTTCTTAATATCATTTCAGAAGAATCTTGATCCTCACCTTTCTTGTTTTTTTTTTCTAAAAGTATATCGAAGCGATTTAAACCTTCAGTGTAATTTTTCAGCTTCTTTTATTCGCGATCTTTATTTCGAGGACTTTTTAAAAAGATACGACCTCCTGAAAAATGCGTATCGCGAAACTCGAATTCCATCGTAAATCGCAGGTGTTATATGTAGCTACACGTGTAGCAAAGTAGCATATGCACTTGCTGCACGCGTGAGCACTGCGGGGGGAGAATAATCTATTGCAGGCGTAGCATTATCTCGCAAATTTCATTCCTAAAATGGCAGCTAAGCGAAGATGCGAGATGCGAGTGGAACAAGAACAAACTGGAATTCACCGTCGGCAAGACATGGGGGAAAACGAGATCGAACACTGTACAATCCGCGTAAAATATACCTGCGCTTCTCTAGACCCATTGGCGTAGTCCCATTTTTTTCTCCCGCGATAGAAAACTTTTGAAAGTATTATGAGGACGAAATTATTTTCAGGAACCTTTTTTATTTTGCATTACAAATTCATTAAGGTATTATCTGAATGAATGTGCAACTCTAAAAAGCGTGATCATCCTGAAGCTGCATTGTTAAAAAATTTGTAATTTCACCGTACGTTTACTGTGCCAAAGTACAGTACATTTACAATACTAAGCAGAATGACAAAAAAACGATCACATTTTCTCATGATTAACATGCACTACACATGTATAATAAATCTACTAAATGTTTTATAATGTATAGTACACTTACTTTAATTGTAAGTACAGTCGAAGCTATCAATAAGGCCACTTCCCCTCATCCTTGCGGGAGCTCACCAGATGCTTCCCCCATTCTTACGCTGACTTCGAAATTCCAGCCAGCAGCTATCAATAAAGCCGCCGTAGAAATCGCAATTTTTATGGTTTTAAGGAGATTTTTTTTATATCATCCAAATATATCGAATATGTTTTAACGCAAATATAAAAAAATATTTGACATATTTGGAAAATATAAAAAAATCTCCTAAAACCATAAAAATGGCTATTTCTATGGCGGCACTATTCGAAGCGCCTGACTATAATTTAGAAGTTAGCGTGAGAGTAGGGGAAGCGTCTCGATGGGCTCGAGAAGGGGTCAGGAGAAGCGGTCTTATTCGTAGCGGCCTTATTGATAGCTTCGACTGTATAATGTATACACATATCACTTTAATTTCATTTATAGTAAAATCGCTATAGACATCTCCGACAGTATAAATTGTAAAATAATTAAAATCAAATCTCGCTTTGATTGTTACGGAAAAATAAGGGACGTCTTTAAATCTGAATTAATGAAAATGGAGGTAAAATTTTTACGAATTGAATTACTCATTGAGCTTCAATATTTCTAATTTTTCCATTTTGAAGCAATAAACCAGTGGGAAATGTAAGATTGACCCAATATTGTCCGCGCGCCCGATGAGGTGTAGATACTCGTCGCCACACCAAGAATATCCTAATATTGGACAAATGGTGAGTCTTGGCAATTTCCAGCTGGAAAGTTTTGAATAAGTTATGTTGGTGAACAAAACTTGGTTTTACAAGTTTCAAAATATTACCTTCTTATTGTTTCAATATAGATGAAAAATGTTACACAATCGCGTTCTTTTCTTAAACTTCCTTTTATTCATGTATATAGCCCTACACGAATTTATATATTTTTATGAAGCAATTCTTAGTTTTCCACCATCGAATTAGTAATTTGCAGTAGGAAAAACATTTAAAAGCTACAAAACAAATTATATAACTGTTACATTGGAAATCACAACTACAATAAGTTGATTTGAAAAGAATCAAATCAATCCTTTCTTCGAAAGTCAATGCAATTAAAGTAAGAATTATTGAAGGTCTTACGGTTAAATGAAAAGAACTGTCTTTGTCCAAAAACCTTATAAAGATTTTGTTTTCCGTTAATGAAAATGCAGTTTCTTTAACAAAAAAACGTGTCTTCAATTTGTATGAGGCTTTTGTATGATACGTTTTTTCTTAATTTTAATTTCATTTGGTGAGACACATCAGAATTATTTTTCAAAAATTGACTCTTAACCATTGACAGATGTTTGACTGTAAAATAGAATATTTTTGTTTTTTACAAGAAAATAAACACAGATTCTCGGAAAAGGGCGCGCAGTGATAGCCGAAACGTCAGAATTTTATTGAACGAGCTTCCAAATAATTTCGTTTTTATTCTTTTAATTTAATGAAGACCGTAAGACCTACAAAAGCTCTTACTCATAATCACAACTACACTCACATCTTCTTACGTATAAAAATTCACCGTTTTTCCCACTGCAACGAATTGACTTTAGTGTCTCCATTTTTACATTATCATTCATGAAAGTGTAATGTAATCGTCAAAATTTTCTATCTCTGGGTTTTAACGGATCTTTACGTTTCGGCACTCACAGAATCCGAAAATCGTATAATTTTGTCGGTGTATTAATGTATGTATATGTATGTATATGTGCATGTATGTATAGTTGCCTGAATTTTGTAGCTACGCTAACTTTTGGACGATTTGTCCAATCGAGTCAGTCTTTGATAAACTTCGTAGGGTTTCCAAAATAAAGATTAAGCTCGTTAAGCAGATATTTCCAACCAAAATTAAAAAATTTTGAGCATTTTCAAAATTAATTTTTTTTCATCAAATTTTAGAAATTTTTATCAAAGTTTCTAATAGATGTGTAGAAGATTTGCAAAATATTCACATAAAATTTTCAATTTCGATCAAAATGCGAAAACTTATGTACTTTTGAAAACTTTGAAAATGTTCAGAAAAACAGAAAAAAAAATTTTCTCATAGATTAGAAAATTTCATTTAAATTTGTCAGTAAATTTCAAATACATTTAGAAACTATCTTGGTTACATTTTTCGATTAAACAAAAATTCAAGTAGTTAGAGCTATTTCAAAATTTGCATAAAAATTTATTATGAGTTTTAGAAGTTTTTGTCAATTTTTCTGGTACACGGTAAAAATAATTACAAAGTATCCTATTGAAAATTTTAAAGTCGATAAAAATTCAAAAAGTTATATGCTTTTCAAAATTTAGAAAATTTTGAATAAAAAGGGAAAAATAATATTTTTAATAGGTTAAGAAATATCAACCCAAATTTCTACTAGATATAAAATACATGTATTTCAAAACTATTCTCATAAAATTTTTTAATTAGAAAAAAGTTCAAAAAGTGGGATCATTTTAAATAATATGCGATTTTTGTTTTTAGGAGATCCGTAAGTTTAAAGCGTTGGTTTTAGTAGAGTCGAACAAGATTTAAAAATTATCTTGAAGTTTTTCAATTGCACACAAACTACCGTACGCGAAGCGCGAGTTTTGTAATGACACTGTAATCGTCAAAGCCGTAGGTGCTTTAAGAACCTTCTTTAAAAACAAATCGAAAAAAATTCAATTACAATTTATGGCTCTAAATCCTCAGAAGTTTAAATCACAGTTTATAATATTTATGATATTTGAAAAAATGTAGTTAAAGTGTACGCATTTAACGTACGAAAACGAGCGCAAGAGCGTGCCCGCGCCCCTTGGGCGCGCTCAAACTAGCTAGCGAAGCGAGCCGCGCGCGGCGCGCACTGAGGATGTGCTCGCGCGGCGGGAATATTTTTTCTCATTGAGTTAGTAGAGTTTCACCAGTAATTAATGAAACATCACTAATTTAGAATAAGAGAGCCAAATCGATTAAGAGTTCAGATCTTAAATTTTCGAGTTGTATGTTTAATTAACTCATAATTTACATGTGCTACTTACACTCAAGCAAGCAAATTTTATTTTGGATTACGTAATCGAGATAAACCCATCTGTAATAGGAAAAGGATACAAAAATTAATAATTTAGTATTACAAATTAAAAGAGATCAATTTAATGTGATTGCTTTCGCGAGCCCAGAATGTCAAGATTTTGCTTTTTTTAAATGGTTTCCAGTTCTTGAGCTACTTCTGAACTGATGTATCATCGACTTGATCAAAGTATCCAATCTAAGAGTAGAAAATCAATACAATAGTCGAGATTCTTTACTCTGCAAGTCTACAAGTCTACAAAAAGGACTTATTTCACCCTAACAAGAAAAGAAATCCTCCGAAATCCTTATTGTAAACATTCTCCATCAAACACCAAATAAAAGGATATTTCGATCAGATGAACTCGAAAATATCTCCAACAAAAAAATCTGTTTTCTATATTTTATGGCACAATAAGACTGACGACAATGGTCGAAAAGACTCGTCAGGCATGTGGAAGGAGACGTCAAGAACCACGCGATGCATCGTGCATAGGCGTAGGAGAAGTCAGAAGGCCCATAGTGCATGTAATGCAACGAGGGAGTTTTCAGGCCAACGAAATGAATTTTTGTTGCAGTTCGAGGGCAGACATTTTCGTCTCCCACGAGCCAATCCGGGTTGCTTCGTCTCTCCTTCTTCGCCACCGAGTTGCATTTCGCCCCGGACAACGGAAGGCACGAGAAATTTCCAGTCGCAGAAGGGCCTGTGTGCCACTCAGCGCATCCCACCCGTGGTTTCCGCCGGCCTTGGAGCCACTGAACCACTCTGTGGTTCAACGATTCGATGCAACAAAGGTTCTCAACTCAAGGCTCTTAATAAAGTTTTGCGAAGCAAGGTAGGATGCAAGAGAAAACGAAAAGGATCTCCGCAGCAGGTGATAGCGGTGAGCCGAGATAAGTCTGTTTGTTCGAGATACCGGCGAGAAGAACGTGAGAGAGCCCACCATCTAATCCTCCAAATAACATTGTACCGTGATTATTTTGATGCATTTTTTTACTTCTTAGGTTCATTTTATCAAAGTTGAGAAAAAATTCATCGAATATTGCAGTCATGTAGTGATAATAAATGGACAATTATTAACAGATTAATAAATGCATGTTTACGCATATGTAAACCTTAAAATTTATAACTTGACCAGAGAAAGTAACGTGCTAATTAGCTTTTATCAACACCTTAAAGATTGGAAATTGTCTCCATTAATCAATACAGTTATGCTTCAATGATTATAAAATCTCGGAATTCATTTTATTGTTCCCAGCTAAATCTCCAATTTCTCATCTATTAGACCCCATCAGTGGCCTTTCAGGGTCATAGCAGGATCGAAGGAAACAGCCGAGGGAACTTCTATGGCAAAAAAAACTCCACTTGGGAACTGCGTTTTTTTTTTATCGAATTGGTATCGCGATTCCATTCCAGGAAGGCTCCCAAGGTGCTGAGGGAGGAGATGAAGAAATTCGTAGAAATGGGGTCGGATGCGACGACCTCGGTGACGCGGAGGGTCGAAGGACCTCTGCTGGTTCGCTGTTTTAAATACGCGTTGACGGATGGATCTTCTGGATTCGAGGCACGTCGAGGCGCCTTCCGTTCTTCCTCTCGCGCCTCTCCTCGGAAGGCATGCTAAGAGAGTAGCACCCAATGCTTTCTTCTTTCTCGATCTTTCACTCGATGGCGGACATGGGCAGGAAATACTGCCCCCTTGCGATATTATCAGCACACGCCTCAAGACGCAACAACGCAGTTTGGAAAACATTATTCTTCCGATGGGATTAGTACTTTCATTCTAGATGGCAATTTTTAGAATTTAAACATTTTACATCTCATATGCTTTTCAGAATTTATTAAACGCATTGCGAAAACATAAATGCATTTTACGATGCATGCAAAACGTAATGGCATATCCTATAGGTTTTAATCTCTTTGTACCTTACTGCTTCGGAACTAATATACCTATTACGCGAGCAACTAAGTCGAACAAGGTTCATGAAGCAGTGTTCTATAAAATTGAAGTATTTTACTTTTTTATTTAAAATTGAATTATTCCGGAACTATAGGATGAATTATATAAAATTCTGAAAAATTGCATTCCCGGTTGTCTTACTTTATTTGTATAGTAATTTTAACATATTAGCGGGAGAAAAACATTGCGTAAGGGTTTCATTTAACACCAATTTACGGTACTTATTAGCGTCTAACTCATGTAATTTCATTATTCGTCGATTACCGCTCATTTACACAATTTTTTCCTTCAAGTCTTGCATTTTTTAATTGAAAATCTATTTAAAAATTGCGTTGAAACTATTTTTTTATTAACTACAAAGACAGTGTGCGCACTGGACACTAAAAGCCCGGGAATGAAGTGAAATTATTTTTTTCTGGGATTGTTTTACTTCTTTAGTTTTTGTGAAAAAAATCACGAGGTTAAACTACTCTTGAAGAAATCGTATTTCTACTTTTTTTTACAAAGAAATCCAATATCTATTTTTGTCATATTCTATTGTCCATGGACTATCGCAAATTTAAAGGACTTTTCAATAATAATTATAGAATTCGAAACAATTTTCATTAACATATATATTTTTTTAATTCGAGAATTATAATCACATTATTATCGTTCGTAAAAAAAATCAATTCCTAACAGTTCACGGATGTGAAATTCAGCGTAAGGTACTAATACATATAAGTTTTAAGACTTTGAAGTAGGCGCAAATAAAACAAATCCAGTAATTTGTTCAAAATTCCATGAAGTTTCCAGGTATTCTAGGTCTCGTAGCTACTCTGGAGTTCAGAGGAGTTGAAACTGCTCTACGTCCAAAAATAACAAAAAAATACGTCGATTTGAGAGTCTCTGATATCCCCTATTGAGTTCCGACTCTACTATCGGCGAGAAAATGATAGGCCTTTGAAGCTATACAGCTCAACCAAAAAAAATCGTAGTGCAACAAAAAAACAGTCATATGAAAGCTAAAAGTGTTCTACGTAAATGAGGTTAAGGATGTTTATGTAGGAAAGGTTTTGTACTTTGCAGACTGAAAAATGTAAAAAAAAGTAAGGATTTTCGGGTACATTTAAGA
>JAAAKG020144267.1:0-11161 GCA_010014905.2 Druon quercuslanigerum
AAATTAAATTTCCACTCAGAATATATATTTTAAAAATTAAAATTCAAGACTTCATTTTCAGGAGCTCAGGGGCCTCCACACTCCAGCAAAATAATTCTATATCTCCTTTTTTTAGATACACGCAGGCCTCTTTGAACGAAATCACCAGTCAAGCTATTTACTGAAAAAAGTGTATACAAGAAACAAATGCATTTGTTTCCAAAAATTGTTGGTGGGTTCGTTTAACTGGTGAGATTTGGTGTTAGCGAAATAGGACAAACGTTATTATAAAAATACCTAATAGACTAATACAGGGTATCAAAAAAATAGTTAGTGTCTTTTGATCTTCTTTTTGAAATTGAATTATAAATGAGTTTTTTCTACTTACTACGTAAGAGAATAATTTTATATCCTTAATGCATAATGTTGAGAAAATAAAAAAATTTTAAACGCAATGCGCAGCCTATTCAAGTTTTCCATCCGCAAATTGCTCAACCAACCTTGATAAGAAAAAAGTGGCTTGCATTCTTGGAAAACATATCGATCGACCGACACCTGCAAAAAATGACGGTATTAATAGCTCTGATAACTACTATATACAGGATGAAAACAAAAATTTCTCAAACCACTGCAATCAAAGGTGATTTATACTCCCTTTCTTCGGATTTCCTTTGTTGTTGGAAATCCAGAGTATACACGGCGTCGAAATGCTCTTTTAGAAAATATAAACCTTTGCGCTAAAATCCCGTTGATATTTCCACGATAGACTGGAAATGTAAAAGAAAGAACCGACATCTATTCGATCTGCGTAATAACACGTTATTCGACGGAAGGTGTTTTTTCTTTATTTTTTTTCTTTAAAGATCATGCTTCGCCTTTCGATCTGCAAATCACTTCCTTGCTTAGCCATGAACCAAGGCAGTCATCACTCGTAATTCGCTTCAGGCATTTCAGAAATATTCACTTGTAAGCTTAAATGGTATATTTCTTCATTCTTTTTAGTCTAAGAATCTACTAATCGGAATTAAGAATGTCAGATAAATTTACTTCTTTGTTTTAAGATAGTATTTTTTCAAAAATCTGAAGTAGTATTTTATGGGCTCAGGCAAGCGAAGGAGTCTTTTTAAGGCCGAGTGTGCATTTGCAAGAAATAGTCGCAGCCGAGGAGCAGGCGAGTTATTGCAAATACGCGAGAACGTAAAAAGACTTTGCTTCCTCGGTACATACGATACTTTATGTAATAAGAGTATCTTTATTTTTAGAGTTTTCTTAGGAACGTTTGAGGTACAGGCCGACAAATTGTGCTTTCTCTGCCTAGGCAGAAAGTACCCCACCACAAACAAAGACCTACTTTGCTGTTCCAAAACACGCCCAGAAAGCGATAAAATCAAACCCTTTTTTTTATATCAAATATTAAAATAACCTTTTGTGATCAATGTAAAAAAATGAGCCATTTCATTTTTTATTGGCCAACAATTTCTGAAGAAAAAAAAACATAAATAAACAAATTATTAATTTTTGCGAACATAAATCGACTTTGTGAAATTTTTTGAAATCTTTGTGAATTCATTGAACTCTTTTAAAGTATTTAAAATCTTTCGGGAATTTCTCTTAATCTTTTCAAATCTTTATGGAATCTTTTAATTGTTGGTAAACATTTGTAAAAAAAAGGAATCAAAACCATAAATAAACAAATTCTTAATTTTTCGCGAACTAAATCGTTTTTGTGAAACCTTTGGGAATATTATTTAAATAATAAATTATTAATAATAAATAATTATTTAAATTTCTTAAATTTTTTTTTAAATCTTTGTAAATTCCTTAAAATCCTTTGAAGTATTTAAAACATTTGTGGCATTTTTCTTAATTTTTTTAAATAATAATGAAATCTTTTAAATCTTTTAAAAAAATTTCTTTAACCTTTGTTTGTGGAATCTTTTGTTTTTATTTGAAATTATTTAAATCTTTTGAAATCTTCTTAAATTTTATGAAAAATTGTTTAATCGTTTGAAATATTTTGAAATATTAGAAATGCGGTTTACTATGTCCTTTTTAAAATATTGTAACCCTTTGAAATCTTTTTAAAATTTTAAGATCTTTGTGAAGTCCTTGAAATCTTTATGAATTATTGGAAAATCTTTGTAAAATCTCTTACATCTAGTACACACGACTTTTTTAATCTTTAAAATTCTTAAAACATTTGTGGAATGTTTCTTAAATCTTTGTTTGTAAAATCTTTTGTATTTCTTGAAATCATTAAACTTCTTGAGATCTTTTCAAATATTCTCAAATGTTTTAAAACTTTTCGAAATCGTTTCGAATCTTTAAAAGTCTTCAAATCTTTTTGCAATGTTTCAAATCCTTCACAGTGTGCCTTGACTGACCTTAACCCAAAAGGGCTTGCATATGCCAGTTGTTTTCTGAATATACTTCTGGGATGCCCCACGATCATTTTGAGCTCAAAAAAAATCTCTTGGACCGTTTTTGAGGAAACTCTTTTTTTGATTTTTTTGAGGAGGTTAATAAGAAAATTAAGTCAAACGTTGAATTTTATTGGCTCGATCCATTTAGTTTGGCATCCAGAAGAGGGCTGCAGGTTCTGAACATCTTATGAGAACTGAAATCCTTCAATATTTTTGAGAAATGGTGAAAAAGTGGGAAAAAATTAGTTTTTTAAAAGTTGCCCCATTCCGGTTCATAATATGTCCCAAACACTCTTACAAGGATTAAAATGCTTGTAAAATATTTGAATGAAAAAATAAATTTACACAGTGTTGGGGAAATAACTTATTTCCTATGCATATCTGGTAAAAAATGCTGAATAATTAATAGAAGAAGACTTGATTTTGAGTAGATCTAAAAAAAAACATTGCTCTAGCTCTTATAGAACCAAAATTATGGCCTTTTGAACATGACCCTTTTTCATGAAATTTTTTTTAACATCAAAGTTTATGAATAAAATTTCTCGTTTTTCAAAAGAACTTGTTTCCTCAGCATCAAGACTGTATAAGTGCTTGGGACACAGGATAAACCGGAATGAGGCAATTTTCAAAAAAATGATTTTACTAACAAAAATAATCAACATTTTTGGTCGGTTTTCCATTTAATCAAGATTATCTACTCTAAATCATTATCTACTGCAGGGTGGTTTCCCCTATACTCAAATACCGAGTGACCAACCCCTCGGCCTCGAAAAATCCGTTGTATCGCCATGGCTCATTCTAATTCTGAAAGTGAATCAACATCGACCTTTTCAACTGAAAACTTTTATCATTCGTAAGGTGAATATCACAAAAAATTTTATTCTCAAATATTCTACATCAGCGAGAAAGAAATTAAAAACTAATAGAATTATTCACAATATTAAAGTCTGATTTCCTTCGCCTTGAGGTAATTTTAAAGAGCGAACATTAAGCTTTAAAACACAATATAATAGGTGGCGAACCTGCGGACTTAAAGGGGCACATATACTTAAAAAGCAAAAAAAAAAACGCTTTTTTGTGAATTTTTCTTTGAAGATGAATTTTGTCTATTGTAGGCCTATATTATACAGTTCAAGTTGTAGTTGTTTTTGCAGATGTCTTTAAAAAAAGGGTAGTCATGCGGCGAACAAAAAATATAAAGAGGTTATAGTCAAAATATGATATTCCCATGTGCTGATCGTGCGGTTTTTTCAAAATTAACATTTTTAACAAAATGGAGGATGTTTAAAATTTTGGTTTTCGATAAAAAATGCCGCATTTTTCAATTTGAAACAATATAATACACTAAATTGAAATATCGCGACGATAAATACACCACATTCAGGTCACAAATAACTTGTAAAAATTTGGTAAGGATCGTTTGAGCCGTTATGAATATAAAAAAAATTACTGCAACTGCTTGAAACATATCTTATTCGCATTGCATAATATAGGCATACAATAAATAAAACTCACCTTTAAACAAAATTTAAAAAAAATCGTTTTTTTTGCTTTCTAAATAATCTAAATTTGAATTTTAATCTAAAAAAATTATTAGTAAATACAATGGTGTCCGACATAGGAAGAATTTGAGTTACTTCATTCTTTTTGCATTCCAATTTTGAAAATAGCAGCTGAGGTGATTGTTGTATTGGAACGCAAAAAGAATACAGTATCTCAAATGCTCCTTGTCAAACACAACTGTATACACTAATGCTTTTTGAGGTTACGTCCGCAGGGCCGCCACCTATTTGCTTCTCTTTTAAAGCTTTAGATTCGTCCTTTCATACTACTTTAAAACAGAATAAAATTCAAATGGACCAGAATTGCAAGGCATCAAAGCAAAGTAACCGAATTAATTTGTAGACCTAATAATTTAATTTCCAACCAAAAACATGGATGTTTAACCAACATTCTTTTTTTTAATAAAAAGACGAATTCTCAACAAAATAAATACATTTTCAACAAAATGCATGAATTTTCAACCAAAAAGATTCTACAAAAAAAAAAAGAAAAATTTTCAATAAAATACATAAATCTTCAAAAAAATAATTTATTTTTGAACTACAAAATGTTTATTTTAACAAAAAATGGAATAATTAAATTTTCATTAAAAAAAAATTTTTATATAAGTAAAAAACTACTTTCCTATAAAACCGTTAAATTTTTAACAGAAGAGTTCTTTTGAACTACCAGCTAACTAACCAACCTTCAAATAAATAGTTGAAGGTATGTGGAAAAATGTAAATGCTCTAAAGAACAGTTCAGTTGCCAACCTGAAAATGTGAATTTTCAATCAAACAGTTTTTTTTAAACAAAAGAAGACTATCTATTAACCAGAAGTTCAAAAAAAAGTTGCATTTTTGAATAAAAGAAATAAAATTGCTATTAAAAAAATGAATTTTGTAGCCAAAAAGACAACAAAACACTTGCATTTTCAACCAAAAAGGATAAAATTAAACAAAAAAGCGTTGAATTTTGAACCAATAATTAAATTATAAACCGAAAAAGAGAATTCTTAACTTAAATGTTTAAAAATGTATTTTATTCTTTGGAAAATACAGAAGGCTTCAAATTATCGAAGGAGCCGCACAAAAATCTTTATATTTTCTGGAGAAGAAAATAATTTTTTTTAAAAGTTAAGTGCCACTTTTTGCTCATTAATACCACATTAACCATTTTCAGAATTCAAAAATGTGCAATTTGATCCAAGAATTATACCGAACATTCTTGAGTTTTAGTTTCGGAGATTAAAACTCAGTACTCTTTTGTAAATAACTTGATAAGAAATTATTACTCCTGACTTTAAAATTAAAAATATCGTACAGAAAGTATCAAATAAATCCATATACACCAAACTCTCGCTTCCAGTTCGTTTTCGGGGGTTTAGTTAAAATAGGCTTGAATTGATTTCGGGGGACCGAAACGTAAACAGTGAGGGTCCTGCTCCCCTGAGAAACTACGGGAGCCGGTAGTTCTAGGAAGTCCGAAAACGGGGTTACTGAATGCGAGAGTTTGGTGTATTTTTTGCATTTTTGTTGCCATTTATTTTTAGGCACTAACAGCCATTCAAAGTTAAGTAGTCTGAAATTATGTGCACAAAAATTGAGAGCTATGTATATTTTTGGCATTTTAAAGAAGGAAGTGTCAGGTACCGTAAATATGTATCTATTTGTACGTTCGTTGATCGCACACTATCCCTAATTAAATATAACTAATAATAGGACTTTGGTTTAACTGGCATATCGCAAATAAAAGAAATTCGGCGTGAGCAGGCTATATGCAAATTTTTAATACTTCTAATACTCTAACTAGGAAGCAATAGGAAAACGTAGGCCATTATCAAGTCAATATTCGTGTGTGACCTTTTAGGAAGTATACCCTATGTTTCTTTAAACTATTTACTTATAGAACGATAAAGAATAGTGAAAGGGCTATAAAACAAATTTTTTTTGTTTGAATTTTTATAATGAATCGAAAGCCTGAAGAGCATAGGGTTTATTAACTTTTAATAAAAATGCATATCTTCTAAAATAACTCATTTTCCCTGCATTATTTTAACAGATTTTATTCTACATTACAATTGCCTGCACAAACACTACGTCTGAGGTACGTTAAATGAATTGGTGTAATTGAGGCTGTTTGCAAAGTAAAAAAAACATAGTAAAAAACTCACCGTGATCTGCTGAAGAAACGACGTAAATGTAATCCCATGTTTGAACGTATTCCGGGAGATTTAGCACTTTTAATTTAAGTAAAATATAAAAAATACTACACTATATAGAGTTTCATTCTTACCGTTTTACACCTTTGCTACATTACGCGCGACCGATCGAAAACACACTGGGGTGCGCCGGCTGCCGTCGTCACGCACGACCCATCATGACCGTTAGAGGTTTATATCACGTGCCCTCGATCAACCAATCCTGAATCATCAAGGGCTAAACCAGCAAACGTCATTTCAGCAAAACTCCCCTATCATTGAGCATACGTTAATAAGAGTGATCAGTACATTCACAATAGGAGGAGTGCGTAACAGGTGTGACGATTTTGTTTCATATACATCAATTTGTATTTTGATTTGTGAATAGGTCCATGCATTCTCTCTATAAATCTAAATTAGTGAAAAAAACTATCACTAGTTTACTACAGTCACAATTTCTTTTAATTATTAGTCATGTTTAAACTTTAGTGAAAACCTTAAAACTACAGTGAGAAAAAAATAGAGTTACAGTAAAAAAATTATTATTTTGTTGAACAGTTTTTGTTTACTTTACAAAAATGTATTGATTTGGCTCAAAAAGCAATGAATATTTGTAAAGTTCTATTGCTTACTTTAGAGATGACGTGGTTACTTGTACCAAAGAATTTGGTTGCTCGTACTAAACACGTGACCGCGAATCCGCATATGCCCGAAGTCCCAATGTTTAAAATGACTGATCTCAATTGATATATTAGAGAAAGCAACGCACTATTGATTTTACCTATGAGCTTTTTAAAAGTTGTTTTGAATAAAGAAAATTTTTACACTGGAACCTGCAATGAAGAACGGTTTCGAGCAAGGCCTGCACTGGCTTTGATCTAAAGTCTAGGGAATCCAAATGTTAACAGGCGGGATCACATGAATCATTTCTGTTAAGTTTGGACGCATGGCGCATCTGGATGCAACTAATGCGCTGAGAGAGCGCTCCTTGATCTGTTTGTCACGCTTGACCGAGAACAGCCTCGCTTTTGGCCTCGCGCTCCCCGCAACAGTGGGGCAGCAAAAGAAGAGAAAATGCTTTAATTCCGCCAAATGTGTTTCATTTTAGAAGAAGTCTTTCGGTAAATTGCAATTTTGTCTACAGTCATGAATTACTTATAACTTGTTTGATGTTATTTAGTTAGAAATTCTCAATCATCATAGTTATATTTCAATGGATTGTAAGCTTAATTGAAATATTGAAAGTAGGCAACATTTTTCATATACACATATATAGAAAATTAAATTAAATAAATATCGGTTCGAAAAGAAACATAAATTTGTTTGAAAAAACTCACTTATATTCTAATCTTAAAAATTCTGGAATAAAATGATGGAATTTGATACGCGATTTTATCCGAAGGCAGATACTCACTTAACTCATCTTTTGGCGGTTGTTGCTTTTCTTGATTTTTAACTCGACACAAAGATAAAGTGAATTGTTCTAATCTGATGATAAAATTCCACTTGTAAGCTTATCGCCGTGTAAGTTAAATGCGAGTGCAAAGAAGAATAAGTATGTGACACTTATCTGATTTCTACCTTACCGACATTTATTATTGAAAAACCCATGTCCACACGAAACAAGTAACAAATTCGGCATAAAATTTCAAAATTTTATTAAATTAGTGACCTTCCATGAAAATCAGCACAAGGATGGGGTTGGGGGGACAGGAGCGGAAAAGGAATTTTATGTCAAAATTCAAAAATTACATTTGACGGAAATTTGTAAAATTTGATTAATTTGGTAGATTTCCATGAAACCTTGCACGGGGGGGGGGGGGGGGGGAACGAATTTGACATCAAAATTAAAGAATACAGAAATTTTACTGAAATGTAGGAAAATTGAGACATTCGGTAGATTTCTATGAAGGTCGTTACATGGGGGTTTCCGTGGAACAAAAAAGGACTTTGGGACAAAATTCCAAAAACCGACTCAAATTATGAACATTTTATTAAATAAGAGGGTTTACAGAAAACCCATTCGAGGGGATTTTTCAAGTCACAGGACACATATTTATTGGGGGCCAGAATTTAAACATTACAAATTTTTAAACTTTTATTAAATTGGTTAATTCTCATAAAAGTAATAACTTATAATTTTTAAAATTGGACAGAGCCGCTAGATTAACATGAAAGTCATAATAGAGGGTGTTTTCGACTTCCAAAGAACACAGTTTTGGTCAAATTAGAAAAAAATGAAACATAAGCTTTGGAAATTCTACTTAATTTGTACATTTTCACAAAAAGTCAGAACATAGGTATTTTTAAGGTCACAGAACACAAATTTGAGGTAAAAATTTAAAAAAGTTACTGAAATTTTAAAAATATTGTTAAATTTGTAGTATTCCATGGAACCTGAGTACAAGATGATTTATCGAGCCACAGAACATAGAAAATTTACTCAAAATTTTGAAAATGTAGCGCCCGGATACATTTTTTTAGCCGACGCTCAAACAACCGCGTAAATAATGTCCTATCACCTCAGACCACGTCGAATATAAGAGTCGTCAAAATAATTAAAAAAAAATATGGGCTTGTAGAGAACGAAGAAAAGAAACTTTTTTCTTCATACGGTGTTTATGTCACATAATTATTCTTGATGGGAAAAATGAAAAAGGCAAAAATTTGTAACTTCAAAATCAATAATATTTTAATATATAAATCGTCGTAACTTCGCCAAATATTGCTCAAATCTATTGCTCAAATCTATCTACGTTTTATGTCTTCAACGACTTTTGTTACTCAGTACTATAAGAAGATTTCTGAAAATTTTCAGATCGACTTATATAAAATTGACGGAAATATTAATTTTGTAAGAAAGTGTGCGACACCGTAAACGTAACTCTGCTAACACAAATCATCATCGAGAAGCGTACTCACCATTTTACTTTGTAGGACTTGATTTTGTCTGAATGATCACCCCCCTCCCCTCCCTTAAAAAATATCGGTATAAAAAATATTGTTTATCCGGCTACTCATTGAAGTCTCTAAGTCATGTTTTAAATATTATTTTTCGATAAAAAAATCTATTAAAAAGTTCCAAATTTGAGCCGACAACATTGAATTAAAAATGGCAATTTATTAGCGGAAATGGACTTGTCCAACAAGTTACACAATAAATGTACCCATAAACAATTATTTTATTGTCGATGAAAGTAAGTTTTACAATTTTTTATTTACGTTAATATTTTGTAGGTTTTCTAATTAAGAGCTTTCTTCATATATCTAATAAAAGTAAGTTTAAAAAGTATTTATTTGTAACAATTTTTCACCATTTTTCGTATAACTAACTTAAATTAATTTCACACAAATATTTCTTTGGTATTAAATAAACTAAAAGTCATCTTTTTGCAGATTTTCTGAGAGATTGTTTTGAAACTCCTTTCTTAGGGGCAGCTTTTTTTTACAAAGTTGTTTTTGCCTTGTTATTATTGTTAGTGACTTCTTTTTCAGTTTTCTAATTTTTCAAAAGCTTTTGATGACATTTTTATTAAAATATCTGACAATACATTAATTGATTGATACATTATTATATTGTTACATACATTATATTGATACATTGATTGATTTTTGGCTAACTTCTTTTCATTTCGTTTTCATGTATTTTCGGTTCACGTTCTTTTCTGAAACTTTTTGTGAACACTCCTTCTCAAACGTTGCTGTATTTTATATCATTAATTGATTATTGTATAAACATACAAAAAATGTGATAATATATTTAAAAAAGAAATTTTTGGGTGTAACAGTTGTAAAAACCTTTAGAAATCTGCACTTTTGCATAAGACATAGCTATATATGTATATTTTTATTAAGCATATTCGTAAAACACTTCAAATTATACTTTTTAGTAAAGAATTTTTTATATTTGTGGTCAGTATAGTGGACAGTATAGTATATTTAGTGTCCACACAAAATTTAAAGCAATTTAAACAATATTTTGCCAAGTTACGACGATTTATATTTTATTAATAAGTAGATTTTATTAGAATTAAATCAATCCATTTTTCGACCGTCAATGTAAATATGAGTAAGAATTTTGTGTAGATCTTACCGTTTTTATTAAATAAAAATAAAAATAAATAAAACTTCAAGAACCTTGAAAAATCTTTTGACTTTGTTGAAAATTTTCAAAAGATTAATAAAGATTTACTTTGTATAAATACAGACAAAGGCAATATAACGTTATCAACTCATAAAGAAAATTATAATAAAACTATGTAAAACATGCTTAAAAATGATAATTTATATAAAAAGGTATAACTAGTCTTATTTCAACAATAGAAGGAAAATGTAATGATATAGCTATTTGATGGGATAAAAAAAGAATAATAAATAAACAAACGGTATGTAAATTGAAAACAGTAGAATTATAGGTAAAGCTTATTCTCTTCCAAAAGTGCTTACCAGATTTGAAATGGAGATTCATTGTGTCCACAATCGGATCTCCTACTTATAACATAGCCAAATATATTTCCAATGCTATAAAACCGGTTTCAGGTAACACAGAATCATTCATTAAAAATAGCTGGGATTTAAAGGACACTTTAAATAAAATTAAAATTCCGTCATCACACGATAGTTTCATTGGACATTGTGTCAATGTTCGATAACATTCCATTATATCTAGCTTTAGACTGCATTTAAGAAAAACTAATACAAAATAAAAATCTAACTAAAATAACGAAAAATGAATTTTTAGTCGCTACTAGAACCGTTTTCAATAACATAGTTTCCTCTGTTAATGGTAACAATTATAAACAATTAAATAGTTGACCTATGGGTTCACAATTGAACGGCTGGATCGAAGAATGGGAGGTGCGCGTGGCCGCTTGAAAGTGCCCGTGAACGTTATGCAATTTCCCGACAACCCTCGCTTATCCTGTTCGCGCGTGTTTACATTAAAAAAAAGATACGAATCGTTGTTTCTCAGAGAACTTTCAGTGAGAAAGTTGTTCCGTAGGGATTAACGAATAAA
>JAAAKG020144268.1:0-24631 GCA_010014905.2 Druon quercuslanigerum
TTAAGGAATAGGAAGAGGGTGAATGAAAAAATGTAAACCCTTAGGGGACACATTAGAAGCTTCCACTAACTAACTAACTAATTAACTATATTTTCACCCTACAATGATAGATCCAAATACTAAACTGATTTTTCTCTGCTGAAACAAAAAATTTGGGTATGAAAAAAATTGAAAGGAGAAGACGTAATATTCTAAAAAAATGTTTGGAAACCTCCTCCCGTTGGGAAATCACGGTACGCCTGCTGATAATAAAGAGGTATAAGTTAATGAAGTCTGGGACAATTTTTCCCCATTCCGTTAAACAGAGATAATGTGGGAAGGGATTCTACTTAAACTCTCGCTACGGCTGCTAAAATTGACCTCGTTCCTAACTTGTATCATATATCCTAATAATAAAACTTTGTTCACAAAGTAGTGAACGTATTTTACGATCTATTTCGCAACTACCTCGGCGCAGACATGCCAAAAACAATAGCGATATCCATATTATAAGCTAAAAAAAATTCAAATCTATAGTACAGGGAATAAAATGCTGCGTATTCCCAATTTAAAAATTTCAAAATCAAAAATGCGTAGCGGATAATTAACTTCCTTTTTCAAATAAATTTTTCAGTTTCCTTTTCAAATATTTTTTAAACATTAAAAACAAAATTTCATATCTATTTAGACTATTATTTTTCAGTTCTATTATTTAATTGAAAATTTAATTATGCTGAAAGTACCACAATTTTTGAAACAATTAAACTTTCTGGTTGAATATTTAACTATCTTGTGGCAAAATCGTCTTTTTGTGGTGAAAATTTACCTATTCGGTCATAAATTCAACTACTTAATTTTAAATTCAACTATATTCATAAAAGAAAAATTTCTTGTTAAAAATTCATTTTTTAACTAAAAATTAAACTTTCTGCACAAAATTCGTTTTATTGTCTAAAAAAAACATTTTGGCTAAAATCGTTTTCTTTATTGATTGAAAGATCTACCTTCTTTACAAAATTAAAAATTCAGTTAAAAATTCCCTTTAGGGAAAAATTTTCACTTTAGTTGAAAATTAATTTTTTTTATTCAAAATGAAACTATTTTATTAAAAATTATGGTTTTGGTTAAAAATAAATTTTTTGGAACTGACAATTTAACTATTCCATTTTTCGTTAAAAAGTTTATATTTTTGAGTCACAAATTCAACCATGTGATTAAAAAATAATCTTTTTAAGTAGAAATTTTCACTATTTGATTAAAAATTCATGTATTTTGTTGAAAATTGTTTCTTTTTGGTAAAAAATTATTCTCCTAGGTTAAATATTCATCTTTTTTTGTAGAAAATTATTCTCCTATGTTAAACATTCATCTTTTAGCGGAAACCTTATATCCTTAATTAAAAATGTAACTATTTTGTTAAATATATGTTGTTGTAAATGAAGTTTTTGAATTAAAAATTGAACTATTCGGTTATTGGTTGAAAATAAACATTTCTGGATGTGAAACTAACTTGTTTGGTAGAAAATTAATGTTCTTGGTTAAAACTATTCAAAAAATGTTTTTTCTTCTGTGATTCAAAACTCAAAAGCAATTAAGTAGATTGGTTGGGTAAATTTTTTTTTTTTAATAAATTGTTTGGGAAAAATTTTGGGATAGTTGTTTGGCAAAGACAAAATTTGTTTACATATTTAAAAATATACTGATCGAAGCAGTAATTAATCTGCAAATAATCTATACAGATTTTGTTTTGAATTACAAAAATATTTATAGAGCTATGAAGTGTAATGTGAAATGAGAGGTAAATAAATAATCTTAAGCTTTTATTTCATAAAAATTTTGTTTTTAAAAAGAAATAAATTGCTTGAAAAAATTTTTCTCTTGGATGCTTATCTATTATTTCTTAGTGACTGAAAAGCCAATAAAAAGATGAAAATTTAAGAGAAAAGCACATATTTTTAGTAAAGTTTGAGAGAAGATATTTATAAACAATAATATAATAAATTGCTTCAAAAAACGTTTTTCAAACTTAAATTTGTTATTCACTCACTCCAACTGAAAAATTGAAAAAAGGTTAAAAATGTTAGAAAAAAACCAAAACTTTCTATTATTATTCTAAGAGATTATTGTTATAAATAATAGTTTGAAATTACAGGAAAAAAAACGAATTTTCTAATATTATTCTATAAGCTTTTTGTTATAAATTATAAAAATTGATATAAAAAATCGTTTTTCATAACTTTGATCAATTATTCGCTCACTATTACTGAAAAGTTGACAAAGAAATAGAAACTTACGAAAAAATATACGATAGAAACAATTCAGAAGTGTGAGCATTGTCCCACCAAACACCGGTTTTTTCTACTAGAACCATATCTTGTGTCTGGATAAAACTGCACGCAACCACTTTGAGCAGGGAAAGTTATTCCTTAAGTGGAAACAGTTGCTCATTGACAGACATGAATATTTATTTTAGTCAAATTATTGTTTTTGCTCGAACAAAATATATATTAAAAGGTATTTTTATTAAATATGTTTGGGTAGACCCTCTAATGAAATATTGAAACTACGCGTTTTAACATTTTGGTTTATATCGTTAATTAACAAGAAAATGAAAATTGAAACGATTTTTAACACTATTTCTTGGATTGTGGCTTTCGCTTAAGAGATACGTAAGAAGTTTATAGGACTCAATTTATAGGGCATAAGAATCCCTTGAAAATGAGCTCTTCTAGAATTTTTTACGACTAGTACTTTACGGTAAATTAAATTGTTAATTACGTGTAGTACCGTCTTTTCGGGGAAACGTACGCTTTTATGAATTTTTAATATTATAGAAAATATTCTGAATGCATTTTTTCGGTGGGATTTGTTAAGTAAAAGGTTAAAAGTATTCAAAAACATTTTTTCTGGAATTTACATTCAAGAAATGGTAGAGTGGGGGTAACAGATATTTTTAATCATAAACATTTTTTGCTAAAAAATTTATAAATTTACAAATTTATAAAGAAATGCTAGAGTTTCGTTGCATAAAAATATTATTATTAACTATTTGTAATGAAAATAAAAAAAGATTTTGACCCTTCCCAGCAATAGCTTGCCAATAATAATGTCACTCAAATGTTTGTTAATTAAGGCTGCCAATTTGCAATACGCATTAGTAATTCAATCTGTTTTCGAATCTGTCAATAATACTGAACATGTAGAATTGAGTCTAGATTGGATATATACCTGTATAATCTACGCCGATTGGAATTATGTCAATTAACTCTGAATTAGCAACATGTCGCACGAATATTTTTAATATTAATCTAGCGTCTAAAAATAGACTATTTTAAATGCACGATTACCAAGCAGAAGGCTAAATATATGAATAGGTGTGATGAGAAATGCACTTAAACTCGTTTATGCAAATGACTGATCGACTCAATATTCAGAAGTCTACAGAATGATGAAAAAGGAGGATAAATCGATGACAGAGACGATCTGGATATCTGAAGAACTTCTGCTTGAAAAATGAAATTTATACTTCACGTAAAACTTGAAACTCATTCAGACTGTTAGAATTTTTTATTAAAAATTAAAAGAATAATTACTGAAAAGAAAGTTCTTTCCCTGTCCCTAAAATGGAATTTATAGTAATAAATTAAATTTTAATCAAACATTTTTATTAAAGTTATTGTGATTAAAATACTTTAAAAAAGATGGATTTTCAACCAGATACTTAAGGTTAAAATTGAAAGATAAATTTTTAATCAGTAAGATGAATTGTCTACCAAAGAGACGAAATTTCAACAAAATAATAAAATTTTGTAACTTAAAAGTTGAGTTTTCAAATAAAATTAACGAAAATTGTAATAGTTGATATTTAAAGCAAAAAGTTTTTAGCCTAAAATTAAAAATAGCTGAACTTACCCAAAAAGACGAATTATCAACCAAGTAGTTAAATCGTAAACTATAACAGATTAATTTCCGACCAAAAAGTTAAATTTTTAATTACACAGACAAAAAGACAACTTTTTTACAAAACAGTTGAAATTAGAATCTAAAATATCTATTTTTAAGAAAAAATTAAGTTTCCTTCAGCTGTCCGTCAATCTGATGCTGGAGTCAAAATGAAAGAAAGGACGAATAAATTATTAAAACTTTAAGTTAAAAAAATGAATTTTTAACAAAATATACAAATTTTTAATTAAAAAGAGAATTTTCACTAAAGAAATAGAATAATGTTAATAAATCAGTTGAATTTTATGCAGCCAGATTAATTTTTAAAGCAGAAAGCCGATTTTTCAACAAAAGCGGGGAATCTGTGACAAAGAAAGATTTTTCAGTCAAGAAAAAGAAATTTCAACCAAATAGTTCAATTCTTAACTAAACTCATGAAAATTTAACTAAAAATAAAATAATTTCTGAATAAATGGTTGAATGTAAAAAATGTGAAAAATGTAGTTTTTATATTAAAACACAAAAAGATTTTAATTTTACTTCAAAATCAGTCGAGTTCATTCAAAAAAGGCGAATCTTAAAAAAAGTTGATTTCTTAAACAAAACTGATAAATTTTTAACCAAACATTTTAATTTTAAGCAGAAAAAAGAGATTGTTCAATAAAATAATGGCCAATTATTGAATTTTCCACCAAATAAATTAATTTCTAATAAGAAGATTAATTTTACAAAAAAGGAATTTTTAATAAAATATTTCAATTTTTAAACAAAGAGGTTAAATTTTAACTAAAATAATATTTTTCCTAATAACTTTGTTTAATATTTAAGTAAGTTGTTAAATTTTAAACCAAACAGTTAAATGTTTAACAAAAAAAACAATTGATATAAAAAAGAAGATTTTAATTATAGTTTCAAATCAGCAGAACCTATTCAAATAGGCGAATTTTCAACTAAATTTGTTACGTTTTCAAACAAAAGTGATTAATTTCAAACCAATCAATTGCATTTTAAACCAAAAAATATGAATTTTCAAGTCAAGGAGACAAATTTCTATCAGAATAAATAAATAGATTTCTGTTTAAACAAAGAAAAGAATTTCAACCGATCTGTCGAATTAATTAGCTGAAAAGATAAAGTTTCCACCAAAATATATATTTTTAACCAATTAGGTAAATTTTTCTCAAGAAAAAAAAATTTCTACAAAAAAGATCAATTTTCCTTAAAAAACAAAGAAATTTTTATTAAAATAGTTAAATTTGTAAGCAAAGAGATGACTTGCTAACTAAAAAATACATTTTTAATCATCCAGTTTATATTAAACCAAACAGTTTATTTATTTATTTTTCAAAAAAATAGTTTAATTTTCAACCAAAAAAGATATTCTAGTCAAGACAAAAAAATTCAAGCCAAATGGTTTAATTTTCAAGTTAAAAATAAGAATGCTTAATACAAAAATTAGGTTTTAACTGCATATTAAGGTTACTTTTCCTCTAAATAAATGAATTTGTATTAAGAAGATTCATTGCCCTTAAAAATAAAAAAAATAGTTCAAATTTTAACAATTCCGTTTTTAAATAAAAAAGATTAGCTCTCAAACTGAAAAGACGAATTTTCAATAAAAAATGATTGTTTAGTTAAACAAAAATAATTTAAACTAATTTTGTTAATTTTCAAATCTAAAAGAGAACCTTTTTTATCAAATAAATTAATTTTCTACTAAGGAGATCAATTTTGAAGCAAAAAAAAAATTCTATCAAAATAGCTTAATTTTCATAAAAAATTTAATATCAAAAGAAACAGTTGAATTTTTAACACAAAAAAAAAAAGATTTCATTTTCTACATAAATATTAATTTTTAACTTATTAGGTAAATTTTTCTCAAGAAGGAAAATGAATTTCTACCAAGAAGATCAATTTTCCTTGAAAAACAAAGAAATACTGATTAAAATAGTTTAATTTGTGAGCAAAGTGATGACTTGCTAACTAAAAAATGAATTTTTAATCATCTACTTTATATTTAAGCAAACAATTAATTTTTTAACTAAACTATTAAACTGTTAAATAAAAAAGAGAAGTTTTTAAACCAAAAAAGATTTTTCAGTCAAGAAGGAAATGAATTTAAACCATATTGTTGAATTTTCAAGCAAAAAATGTTTATTTTTAACAAAATAGGTGTTATTTCAATCAAATTAATTTTTATATTAATTTTTAAAGTATATTAACTTTTCACAAAAAGACTAATTTTTTAACCAAAAAGATAAATTTTTAACGAAAGCAATGAATATTGACCCAAGCAGTTTAACTTTTAGCTAAGTGGATCAGTTTTTGACTAAAAAAGTGAATTTTAAACGGAAAGTATAATATTTTTATTGTTGATCTTAGATTTATTAACCAGGCAATATGTATTAATTAATTTTAGATGTTAATTTTTGTTTTTGTTTACTGTTCTAAATTAATATTATTAAAATATTGATAAATCTTTAAGATTGTGATTCTGAAGGTTCTGGGTTCAGATCCCAGCGTAGATAGAGACATTTTTTCACAATCTTAAATATCCATCAGTTTTTTAATAATATTGATTTAGACCAGTAAACAAAAACAAAAATTAACATCTAAAAGGAAATTATAATAGTTGATCTTTGAACCAAAAACTTAAATTTTTATTAAAATCATTTGAGTATACTAATAAAAGCGAAATTTCAACTAAGCAGTTAAATCCTCAGTAAAGCAGATTAATATTCAGTCAAAAAGTTGCATTTTTAGAAAGGAAAGATAATTTTTCAATGCAAAAAGACGAATTTTTATAAAAATTGTTTAATTTTCAACCAAAAAAGATATAGTTCATTTCTTAATTATAGAGATAAATCGTAAAATAAAAAAAAATGAATTTTCAATACGGCAGTTCAAATTTTAACAATTGAATTTTTAAATACAAAAGATGAGTTCTTAAACTGATAAGAACAGTTTTCAATAAAAAAGATCTTTCAGTTAAAAAAAAATAAATTAAACCAATTTTAATAATTTTTAAGCTTAACAGAGGAACTTTTTACAAATCAATTGAATTTTTAACCCAAACCTTTTTCCAAACAAATAGGTGAAATTCTAATCAAATAAATTAATTTTCTATCAAGAAGATCAATTTTGCAGCAAAAAAATAATTCTTTCGAAATAGTTTAATTTAAAAAAAAAATTAATGTCGAAAGAAACAGTTGAATTTTTAAGAACAAAAAAATATATTTCAGGACAAAAAGAAAAAATTAATTTTTTAAAAGGCATTTCTACTTTCATCAAATGAGTTAAATTTTTAGGACAAGGAGATTCATACTCAACGAGAAATGTAAGGATTGATATCAAAGCAAAACAAGATTTTAATTATAATTCAAAATCAGTAGAATCCTTGCAAAAAAGATAAATTTTCAAGAAAAATAATAATTTTTAATTAATTAGGTAAATTTTTCTCAAGAAAAATAAATTTCTACTAAGAAGATCATATCTCCTTAAAAAACAAAGAAATTTTTATTAAAATAGTTCAATTTTTAACCATAGAAATGAATTGTCCACTAAAAAACTGAACAATTGCATTTTTAAATAAAAAAGATCAGTTATGAAACTGATAAGACAAGTTTTAAATAAAAAAAGATTTTTCAGTTAAGAAAAAAAAACTTAAATTAATTTTTTTAATTTGCAAGCCTAAAAGAGAAACTTTTGAAAAATCAGTTGAATTTTCAACCCAAACCTATTTTCAACGAATAGATAAAATTCCAACTAAATAAATTAATTTTCTACCAAGGAGATCAATTTTGAAGCAAAAAAAATAAGTCTCAAAAAATAGTTTAATTAAAAAAAAATTAATGTTAAAAGAAATAGTTAAATTTTCAACCAAAAAAGATATTTAGTCAAGATAAAATAATTGAAACCAAGTAGTTGAATTTTCAAGCCAAAAATAGGAATGCTCAACAAAAAAATTAGGTTTTAACTACATATTAACGTTATTTTTTTCCAAATAAATGAATTTGTATCAAGAGGATTTTTTCCTCATAAAAGTAAAAATAAAATAGTTCAATTTTTAACCATAGAGATGAAATGTCAATTTAAAAAATGAATAATTGCATTTTTAAATAAAAAATATCAGTTATCTAACTGAAAAGTCGAGTTTTCATTAAAAACAGATTTTTCAGTTCAGAAAAAAATAATTTAAACTAAATTTTTTAATTTTTAGGCCTAAAAGAAAAACTTTTTAAAAATCAGTTGAATTTTAAACCCAAAAATATTTCCAACTAATTAAATTAATTTTCTACCAAGGAGATAAATTTTGCAGCAAAAAAGAATAATTCTCACAAAATAGTTTAATTAATTAAAAGACGAGTTTTCAATAAAAAAAAAGATTTTTTAGTTAAGAAAAATATAATTTAAACTAAATTTTTTAATTTTCAAGCCTGAAAGAGAAAATTTTTAAAAATCAGTTGAATTTTCAACACAAAAATATTTCAAACTAAATAAATTAATTTTCTACCAAGGAGATAAATTTTGCAGCAAAAAAGAATAATTCTCACTAAATAGTTTAATTTTCAAAAAAATTTAATTTTAAACGGAATAGTTTAATTTTCAACCAAAAAAGATATTTTTGTCTAGACAAAAAAATTGAAACCAAATAGTTGAATTTTCAAGCCAAAAATAGGAATGCTCAACAAAACAATTAGGTTTCAACTACACATTAAGGTTTTTTTTTCTCCAAATAAATAAATTTGTATCAAGAAGATTTTTTCCTCATAAAAGTAAACTGTAACTGAAAAGAGGAGTTTAAAAAAAAAAAAGATTTTTTTGCTTAGAAAAAAATAATTTAAACTAAAGTTTTTAATTTGCAAGCCTAAAAGAGAAACTTGAAAATCAGTTGAATTTTCAACCCAAAAATATTTTCAACCAAATAGGTGAAATTCCAAAGAAATAAATTAACTTTTTACCAAAGAGATCAATTTTGCAGGAAAAAACTAATTATCAAAAAATAGTTTAATTCTCAAAAAAAAATTAATTTTTAAAGAAATAGTTCAATTTTCAACCAGAAAAGACAAATATCCCTAAGTTAAAAAATGAAAATTATACAGCGTTCTAAATTGAAATCGACTTATAGTGTTGGGTGTATTTCTGGAAGAAAATAAAGTTTCTTTAAGTTGATTAAAGTTTCGGACAGAAGTAACAGTTTGCAAATTGCAAATGTCTTTAAGAGCATAGCAGCACTGATACTCGTATATCTTGTATCGCAAGTCGAGGCATTTTGCCTTTAGTTGCCCATCAATCTGACACTTTCGACCAAGCAGCATCGCCCCAGGTATCCGCTTCCCTTCCGCTATTGATTTATTGCAAGCGCAATGCCCTCCATTCAAATTGAAAAGCTTTTATTTCAGATTTTCTCCACTTTCTTATTAATTAGGCAATGTAAAATGAGTAGTAACTAGTAAACAAAAGACCAGTCTCTTTACACACGTCAGTCAACTTATTGTTTTTTGAGTGTAACAAAATATAGTCTTTCATCTAAAATTAGCTACACGGAGATAATTCTCTCTTTTCGAATAAGAACTATCATGTAACAAAATTTTTTTTAACTTATAAAATTTTTCGGATTTTTTACCTCGAATTTAACTCGTATTTTGAAGTAGTAAATTTGTGGAAAAATCTTAAAATCAGAGCAGGTAATTTTTGAAATTGTGTCTTTAATTTAGGCCAAGAAAATTAAAATAATAAAATAGTTGAAAAACGATAATTTAGTGATTTTTGTATGGTCTTCTGTCTAATTCTTTCTTCACCTCCGTTTTTAAAATCGTTTTTTCTTCTCTTTTTTAGAAAGCCTCCCGTTTATCTCGTTTTTTGTCAAATGTAAACTGAGTTAATTGAACCCAATAAGAAAACTTTAAATTTTTAGTTTTAAAAAATAGAAGAAGCTTTTTGTAGTCAAATTTTGTTGTTAAAAATCAATTTTTTCTACTGATAATTTAATTATTCCACTTTTTGTTCAAAATTAATCATTTTTAGTATCAAATTCATATATTTCGTTCAAAAACTCAACGCCGCTTGGACATTTTTAATTAATAAATCAAGAGCCCGTTAAAAGTTTTAAAATTTTCATGGCTTAAATTAGAGATAAAATTTCAGAGACCACGTCCTATAGATATCTGCTCTATGCCACAGTTTCTCTAGGTTTTACCACACGTTGAAACAAGGTAAAAAATTCTAGAAATTCTTGAACTTTAAATAAAAAACTGTAGTAGATAATGTGTTCAAGGATTTTTTTGATATGTTTAAAAATTAAAATGAGTGAGGTTTTTTCAAGAATATTTTTGTTTCTCCGGTTTTTGAAAAAAATTATCCTTTCTCTCGTTTTTCTCTTATAATAAATTGATAAAACACAATAAAATAATCCAAACATTTTTCTTTGAAAGTTTATTCTTTCTAAATAAAAAAATTGCTTCAGATTTAATTTCTTTGGATTAAAACTTCTAGTATTTGTTAAAGATTGATATATTTTGTTCAACATTATTTTTGTTTGTTTAAAATCAAATTTTTAAATGCAAATTCAACTATTTCATTTTACGATGAAAATTAATCCTTTTTAGGTTTAGATTGATGTATTTGAGTTAAAACATTGAAATTGCCGTTGAAATGTCGTCTTTTTTTGCAGAAAATTAATATTTTAAAAAGAAAATTCAACTACTTCGTTAAAAATTGAGCTACTTGATAACATATTTTTTTGTTTGTTTAATATTTACATCTTTGCCTAAAAATTCAACTAATTGCATAACATTCATTTAATTTGTTGTAAATTCTGCTTTTTTTCTAGAAAATAATTTCCTTAAAATAAAATTCCACTACTTAGTTCATATTTGAAATAGGTTAAAAATTCATTTTGTTAGCTATATATTAACATCTTCGGTTGAAAATTAAACTATTTTTTTGAAAATTATTATTTTTTGTTAAAAATCAAATTTTTAACTGTAAATTCAACTATTTCATTTTTGGTTGAAAATTATTTATTTTTAGTTTTAAATTGATCTATTTGAGTTAAACAATTAAAATTGTCGTTGAAATGTCGTCTTTTTTGTAGAAAATTATTATTTTAAAAAGAAAATTCAACTACTTAGTTAAAATTGAACTAATTGATAAGATATTATTTTTTTTAGTTTAATATTTACATCTTTGGCTAAAAATTCAACTAATTGCTTTAACATTTATTTAGTTTGTTGTAAATACAGAAAAATTAATTTTCTTAAAATAAAATTCAACTACTTCATTCCAATTTGAACCAGGTTAAAAATTCATTTTTTTAGTTAACCTTTTGGTTAAAAATAAAATTTTCCCCAGCAAATTAAACTACTTTAATTTTGGTTAAAATGGTTGTTTTTAATTTTATATGTATCTCTTTGGCTTAAGAACCGAAGTTTTTGTTGAAATATTTTTTTGGATTGAAAATGTAATTATTCTGGTAGAAAAATAAACTATTTGATTAAAAATTCCTTTTTTTGTTACATATTCACAACTTTGTTTCAAAATTGAACTATTTTGTTGAAAATGATTATTTTTCTGTTTAAACATCAAATTGTTTAACGAAAATTTGTTTAAATAAATTTTCAGTTAAAAAATTTCAAATTCGTTTGAAAATTGAACTATTTTGTTTAAAATTATTTTGTTTTTGTTTTTAGATAACATTTTTCAACTGAAAATTTAATTAATTCATTTTCAGTTTTAAATATATCTATTTCACTAAAAAAGTCAACTTTTTTGTTAAAATATTGTCTTTTTTAGGGAGACTGTTTTATAATTTTCATTGTTCAATTAAAAATAAAACTATTTTGTTAAAAAATCTTCTTTTTTTGTTTGAAAATTCTTATTTTTGGTTTCAGAAATCAAATTTTTTTTCGAGAATTCGCCTTTTTTTTCAAAAAATTTATCTCTCTTGGTGCACATTTAATGTTTTTTGGTTAAAAATAAAACCCTTTTGTTTAAAAATAATTTTTCTGTCAGAAATTTCAAAAATTGTTTAAAAAATTTATCTTTTTGGTTTAATTATTCTCTCTTCAATTTAAAGTTGTAATCTTGTTTGATTTAAATATTAACTATTAAATTTTTTCGTGATGAATTCATCTTTTAAGTTAAATTTGACTGTTTTTGAATAAAAATAAAAATATTTTATTTGGTTAGAATGCCAGCTATTATGTATTTTATCAAAAATTTATATTTTTAATGGAAAATGTAACTATCTGGTTGAAATTTAAATTTCTTTCTTAAAAATTCATTTTTGTTATTGAAGATCCATCATATTGGTTGAAAATTCTGATATTTTGTTGAAAATTTAAATTATTTTCTTAAAAATTCAACTATTTCGTGAAAAGTTTTATTATTTTGTAGACAAAAAATTGGTTTATGAATTATGTTTGTCGGCTGAAAATGCAAACATTTGGTTAATAATTTCGCTTCCATTATTTATTAATTGCAAAATTCTGAAATTTACAGAATGAAGTATATGAAATCATGTCTTCAAATAAAGTACAGAAAATTATTAATATCTTAAGGCGTTTTGTGAGATATGACTAAAAATGTCCAAGCGTATTGACAGCGGTGCAGATACGCTTAGATATTTTTCCTCATATCTCAATAAAGTGTTAAAATTTTTAAAGTTTTATTTGCCTAAATTAAAGATGAAATTTTAATCTTGATGTATCGTTTTAAAAATGTTAGGAATAATTCGACTAAGGACTATGCGACGTGGAATTTCATTTGGTTTCCAAATACTTTTTAAATAATAATAAAATACTCAAACCTTACACTTTTAATAATGTTCTAAATAATATTAAAATGTCCAAACAATTATATTTGTCACCTTTCATTAATCACTATTATTCTTAGTAGAAGGTTGAAAAAATGTTAGACATTTCAGAAAAAATAAATAACTCGAAAAATTCAGAACTACGTATATTGTCCCACCAAGCATTAATTTTTCTACTAAGGCCATATCTGGCGTCTGACTAAAACTGCACGCAACCACTTCAAGAAGAAGGTTGCGGTTTCTGCTTGAATAAAATATACCAAGCAATTTCGTTTGCTTATAATATTTGGATTGACGTTCTAAGGAAATATTAGAGCATAGAAAATGTTTAAAAATAACCTCTAATAGAACTGTTGGCTGCTAATATTTTATTAGAAATTAATTTGTTAATTATAGGTAAATTGTTTTTGGACAAGCTTGCATTTTATTTAATTTTCTTTACTGCAAAAATACTTTAGTCTAAATTCTCTTGATGTACTCAAAGATTTTTGGCAGAAAACTCATCTCATTGTTTAAAAATCCAATTATTTCAGGTTAAACGTTTATTTTTTAAATTAAAAAGTCTATCATTATATTTTTGACTAAGAATTCATCTTTCTTGGTCAAAATTTTTATTATTTGTTTATAAATTAAACAATTTTAATGAAAATCAGTCTTTTTGATGAAAAATTAAACTTTTCCTTTTTAAAACTTAGACTTTTCGGGATAAAATTCAACTTTTTTAAAAAAAATTTGTGTTTCTAGTTAAAAATCATTTTACCTAAATATTTGTTTTTTTTTTTGGTTAAAAGTTTGATTTTTCACTAAATATTCTTCTATTAAAATTTAACTACTTGGTTTAACTACTTAATGCCTTTTTTCTAAAGGATCATTACTTGGGTTAAAAATTAATTTTTGGCGGAATAAATTGTCAACTAAAAAAAAATAATTTTTCAATAATGTGGTTCAAATTTTAACCACGTAGTTGAATTTTCAATAAAACAATTGCATTTTTAAATAAAAAAGATGAGTTTTTAAACAGAAAAGACAAATTTTAAATAAAAAAAAGATTTTTCAGTTAGAAAAAATAATAATTTTAAATAAATTTTTTAATTTTCAAGTGTAAAAGAGAAACTTTTTATAAATTAGTTGAACTTTCAACCCAAAAATATTTCCAAACAAATAAGTTAGTTTTCTACCAAGAAGATCAATTTTGCAGCAAAAAATAATTCTCACAAAATAGTTTAATTTTCAAACAAAATTTAATGTTAAAAAAAATAGTTGAATTTTTTCAACTAGAAAATATAAATATCCTTAAGTTATCTTTTTTGAACAACATTTTTATTGTTTGTTTACAAATTCCACAATTTGAATGAAAGTCAGTCTTATTGATGGAAAATGGAAGTTTTTCTTTTTCAAAATTCAACTTTGTGGGATAAAAATTTAACTATTTTGAAGAAAATTTGTGTTTGAAAATTTATTTTTTTTTGGGTTAAAGATTTGTTTTTACTGAATATTCTTCTGTATAAATTTAACTACTTAGTTGAACTACTTAATGCATTTTTTCTGTGGATTTATTACTTGGGTAAAAATTAATTTTTTGCGAAAAATTGAACTTCTTGTTTATTAAAAATTTTCCTACTTCAATGTAAATCTTTTTTTATAAAAAGATTTTTTAAGCTAAAAATTCAACTATTCCATTTTTTGTTTAAAAATTAATTTTTCTTTTTTGAATTTGTTTCTCGGCTGAAAATTAAACGATTTCATTTTTTAAATTGAAAATTGATCTTTCTTAGTAGAAAATTCAACTATTTGATTGAAAGTTAAACTTCTTTGTTGAAGCTAATTTTTGTTTCTTTAAAGATTCATAAGTTCAGGTTATGATTTATCTTTTTGGTTAAAAAATTAGGTACATTCTGAAATTTTTTGGGTGAAAACTATCTTTTCTAACAGAAAATGGTTGCACTTCATTTTTCGTAAAAAATGTATCTTTTTTTTGGTTAAAAATTTAGCTATTTTGTTGAAATTTAATCTTTTTCAGTTAAACATTTAGCTAATAGGTACTATTCTGTTAATTTTTTTTTATTATTTGAAAACTAATTTTCAATTGAAAATTAAATTAGTTCCGTGTTTGTGAAATTGTTTTTTTGATTTAAAAATGCAATTATTTTTTTGAAAAGACAGCTGTTTTAAATGAAAATTCGACTATTTGGATGCAAATTTATATATTTTGTTAGAAATTCATGTTTTTTAGTGGACCATTTTTATTTATTATTATATTATATTAATTCATTGTTAAAACATAATTTTTTTAGTTAAGGGTTCATCATTTCAGTTAAAAAGTCACCTCCCTCTTTTATTGACAATTGGTTCGTTGAAAATTCGTTTCTTTTAGTAAAAATATATTTTTATAATTGAAAAGTTAACTATTTAATTTATGATGCAAAATTGATTTTTTTAGATAAAATCCGTATTATTTGGTAAAAATCAATCTTTTTGTTTTAAAACTCGTCTTCTTTGTAAAAATGTGTATAACTTTTTTTGGAATTTGAACTCCATCCTTAAAAGATAATTTTTTTCAATTGAAGTTTACTATTTGGTATAAAATTCATCTCTTTCGTTAAAAGTTTAACTATTGTGTTAATAATTCTGTTGTTTACTTGAAATATAATTATATGCAATTAAAAATGTATCTATTCCATTTTTGGTAAAATTTTTAACTATTTATTTAAAATTTGACCTTTTTACATTAAATTGCAACTATTTTAAACAATTTCAAGTATTTTGTTGAAAATTCAAAGTTCTCTAAAACATATCCTGATGGCCCGAGGATGTTCTAAATCTTCCGGAAATGGGCGGCGGAACTAGGTAAATCTAAAGAAGGCCATTTGAAAAGAAAACAATTTCCAGAGCCAAAGAAATTTATAGCTCAATATAGGAAAATTCTAATTTTTCTCCTACCCTGAAATTGAAATTTTTAAAATAAATTTTCTTTTGGAAATATTATGACCTACATGCTCTAACTATGACTTTCAATGGAAACTATAACAAATACCACACTGATTTATTTTGATCTGAAATTAATAATCATAATGTCAAAATAAATAAAAACAGTCGACTTAAAATTTGACATTTAATTAAATTTCTTTAATGATATGCACCTGACATATACTTTAATTTTCTTTGTGTTGCAAACTCAAGAATGTTAGAGCAGCAAAATGCAAGAGCATCAAAATTTTTAAATATCGCGTAGAATATTTATTTCCACACGCACTTGGAGTGTAGAAATAATATGTGTACATTAGATCCCTGAAGTTCTATATATATGTTAGTATAGACTAGGTGAACGTCTTTTGCACATGCAGCGTTTACTATTTCGATCGATAATGCCTTGCTCCTGAAACTCGTGGCGAAATTCCCTTTGATGACAGAAACCCCTTGAGACTAAGGTATGAGTGTGTAATGTGTAATCTGTATAAACAAAGTCAATTTAACATATGCTCAACACATAGAAGCAGAGCGCGTGACAAGTGAAATTAGAAATTTACTACTATCGTTTATTCGAAATTCGAAATTTAAAAGTACAGGGTTTAAAATGTTACTGACGCAATAACGAATGTAAAAAGTGTGAAATGTGTGCAATAAGTATAAAAAGTTAATGCAAAAGCATTGTCGAAGAAAAAAGTGCGAAATGTGTGGAAAGTAACTGTGACAGAAATGTGAAAAAAGTGAAAAAATGTGTGGAAAGTATGAAAAGTGAAAAAAATGTAGAAAAAGGTAAAAAGTGTAAAATATGTGAAAAGGGGTCATTCAAAAAATACGTAATGCATTTAGCGCGTCTAAAATTCTCCATGTTTAGATCAATGGAAAAAATATAACGAAGGGGGGGGGGGGGTCAGAAGTTCCTGAAAAATGTATCACGTATTTTGCAAAAGTCCCCAAAGTGAAAGAAATGGGGAAAAAAGTAAGAGTGAAAATGTTTGAAAATAGTAGAAATGAAAAGAAATGTATCAAAAGTAAAAGCGAAAGAAATGAGAAAGAAATTTTTTTTAAAAGTGTGTGAAAATTGAGACAAGTGACGTTGAAAGAAATGTCAAAAAGTGAAAAATGTACAAAAAGTAAAAGGAATGTGCAAACGGGTGAAAGGTGTGAAATGTGTGAAAAGTAAAAGTGAACGAAATTGAAAAAATGATCAGTTGAAAAATGTGTGAAAAGTTTGAAATTTGTGAAAAGTGAAAGTGAAGGAAATATGAAACAAAAATAAAATGTGCTAAAAGTGTGGAAAGTGAATAAAAAGAGTGAACAGTGTAAAATGTGTAAAAAGGGGTCATTTAAAAAATAAGTAATGCGTTAAGCGTGTCTAGAATTCTCCACGTCAAGAACAAAGGTAAAAATATCATGAAAGAGGGGGGGGGGGTCGGAAGTACCTCAAAAATGTATCGCGTATTTTGTAAATGGCCTCAAAGTGAAAAAAATAAAGAAAAAGGAAAGAGTGAAAAATGTGTGAAAATAGTGGAAATGGAAAGAAATGTGTAAAATGGCGAAAATTGTGAACTGTGTCAAAAGTGAAAGTGAAAGAAATTGAAATAATAATCAGTTCAAAAATGCGTGAAAAGTTTCAAATTTGTTAAAAGTCAAAGTGAAAGAAATTTGAACCAAAAATAAAATGTGCGAAAAGTGTGAAGAGTGAATAAAAAGAGTGAAAAGTTTAAAGTGTCTCCAAAGTGAAAGAAATGCGAAAGAAACAAAATAAACTTGGGGTTAAAATTCAAATGACAATTTATTAATGTTTTTGAAAATTCATCTTTTTTGGGAAAAAATAATTCTTGTCGGTCTGAAATTCAAGAATTTTGTTAAAACTTACCCAATTTGGTTAAAAATTAATTCATCCTTATTTAATAATTATTAAATAAACTATTAAATAAAAAAATAAATTATTTAGTTCCAACTAATTTGTTGAATATACAATTTCATTTGGGATTTAAAATTTTAGTTAAAAATGTATCCCCTTGATTAATAATTTAAATATTTGGTTGCAAAGTCATTTTCTGTAGTAGAAAGCTCTTCTATTTGGTTTAAAATTCAACTTTTTATTTGAAAATTAAAATTCTTGTTGAGAATTGATCAATGCTGGATAAAATTTTAAACGCTTCGTAGAAATCGCCTCTTTTCTGGCAGAATATTAAACTGTTTGATTGAAAAGTCAACCGTTTTGTTGAAAATTCTTCTCTTCAGTTTGAAAGTTTAATTTAAAAATTTAAAAGTGTATTATGTATTCTAAAAATTGTTTTTATTTGTTAAAAACTATTTAATGGCATACTTAAATAATGTTAATTATTATTCATTGCAAAGATATTACAGAAATAAACTTTTTATTATATACATTTGGTCCATTGTTTTCCCCCTCAGCTTTAAAGATGTGAAGTAAGCTGATAGTTGAAGTGAAAATACCTAATTGGTAAAAAATTCAAAAATTTTAATATAATGTTGTTTAGTTAAAAATTCAATTGCTTGATTAAAAGTAGAACTAATTTGGTAAAATTTTATTTTCTTGCAATATTTATCATTTCGATTAGAACTTCATCCCCTTGATTACAAATTTAACTAGTTTGTTAAAAATTCGTCGTTTTTAGTAGAAAATTCATTATTTTGGTACAAAATTAAAATAAATTTCTTTTAATCAACATTGTTGTTGAAAATTTTTATTTCCGGGTTGAAATTTCAACTGTTTTGAGAAAATTCGTTTCTCCTGCTTCAAAATTCAAGAATGTGTTTAAGATTTTTTTCTCTCTTGTTAGATAAATCTTTTGGGAGAAAATTCCACAATTTTTTAAAAAAGTAATTAATTTTAGTTAAAAATTCATCTCTTTGGTTGCTAAAAGAGTATTATTTTGTTTTAAATTTTTCCGAAATTTGCCCCAAATTTAAAGTTTTTACCATATATTAGGACGGGTGATTTGTTTTTGCTCCCTGGAAAAGGGGTTCAGTGCGAAGGGAAAGCCGAATCCCTTTTCCAGGATTAACAGCAAAAATCACACTCCTAGTGCCAACAATTTTAAATCATAGACCTTGGAAAGGGTACCTCTACTGCCTTTCTAAGGTCTCCAATTTAAAATGAGCAACACTAGGACGCTTGGTTCTTTTAGGATTCCTGGACAAGGGATTGGCGGTATTGACGAGAGGGCGGTGGGCGAAATCCTGTCCTTTTTGTTAATCTCTCCCTGGAAAAGGGGTTCAGCGCGAGGGGAAAGCCGAATCCCTTTTTCTGGAATCCATACATTTCCAAGGTCTTGAACTTAAAATGACCAGAACTATAGAATGTGTCCTTTTTTAAGACCCCTGGAAAAAAGCTTCGGCTTGAGCATGCTGAGAAAATGTGGTCCACATCCCTCCCACCAGTCCCATCGAATCCCTTCTCCAGGGTTAACAGCAAAAATTACACTCCCAGTGTTAACAATTTTAAATCATGGACCTTGATACGGGGCCTTTCTAAGGTTCCCAATATAAAATCACCAACACTAGGACTCTTGGTTCTTTAAGGGTTCCTGAAAAAGGGATTGGCGTTATTGGCGAGAGAGCGGTGGGCTACATCCAGCCCTTCCTTTTTTTATTGCTCCCTGGAAAAGGGGTTCGGCTCGAGGAAAAAGCAGAATCCCTTTGTCTGGAATCGCTACCTTTCCAAGGTCTTCAATTTAAAATGACCAACACTATAGATCGTGTCGTTTTTAGGACCCCTGGAAAAAAGCTTCGGCTTGAGTATGCTGAGAAAATGTGGTCCACATCCCTCCCACCAGTCCCATCGAATCCCTTCTCCAGGGTTAACAGCAAAAATTACACTCCCAGTGTTAACAATTTTAAATCATGGACCTTGATACGGGGCCTTTCTAAGGTTCCCAATATAAAATCACCAACACTAGGACTCTTGGTTCTTTAAGGGTTCCTGAAAAAGGGATTGGCGTTATTGGCGAGAGAGCGGTGGGCTACATCCAGCCCTTCCTTTTTTTATTGCTCCCTGGTAAAGGGGTTCGGCTCGAGGGAAAAGGAGAATCCCTTTGTCTGGAATCGCTACATTTCCAAATTCTTTAATTTAGAATGACCAACACTATAGAACGTGCCGTTTTTAGGAACCCTGAAAAAAAATTTCAGCTTGAGTATGCTGAAAAAATGTGGTCCACATCCCTCACATCGAATCCCTTCTCCAGGGTTAACAGCAAAAATTACACTCCCAGTGTTAACAATTTTAAATCATGGACGTTGATACGGGGCCTTTCTAAGGTTCCCAATTTAAAATGAACAATACTAGGACGCTTGGTTCTTTAAGGGTTCCTGAAAAAGGGATTGGCGTTATTGGCGAGAGAGCGGTGGGCTACATCCAGCCCTTCCTTTTTTTATTGCTCCCTGGAAAAGGGGTTCGGCTCGAGGGAAAAGCAGAATCCCTTTGTCTGGAATCGCTACCTTTCCAAATTCTTTAATTTAGAATGACCAACACTATAGAACGTGCCGTTTTTAGGAACCCTGGAAAAAATTTCAGCTTGAGTATGCTGAAAAAATGTGGTCCACATCCCTCACATTGAACCCCTTTTCCAGGATTAATAGCAAAAATCACACTCCTAGTATTAACAATTTTAAATCATGGACCTTGGAAAGGGCCTTTCTAAGGTTCCCAATTTAAAATGAACAACACTAGGACGCTTGTTTTTTTAGAGTTCCTGGAAAAGGGATTAACGTGATTGACGGGAGGGCGGTGGGTGAAATCCCGACCTATTTTTCTAGAGCATTCCATTTTTAGGTGGGATAAATTTTCAGCTTGAAAAATAGGTGAAAGAGTTGGTTTAAGGAAAACTGAAAGAGAATGACCGTTTTTGTTGTTTTGCCTTAATTAATTTCCAGAAGTGGTACTGACAGAGAATGTGATTATAGTGTCCCTGGCTGAACAGTGAATACGTTTCAAATGCGTCAAAGATCAAACTGAATTCTCTGATTTAGTCTATATTCTAGCCACAGTTACGAGCGGATTGACTGTTGAGATCGAATATCCACTGATTTGTGAATGTATCGCGTTTCATCAAAGGCATTGCTAGAAATCAGCACTTACCATACGTGAAAACCAAACGTCGAAATTTCTCGGCTTTGACCAACAAGATTAATTTTCAATCAAAATTGTTGAATTTCCTACAAAATACAAGAAAGTTCATTTCAAAAATGGTCTAACTTCAAACCAAGTGGTTACATTTTTAACCAAAAAATTAACCAAAAAATTAATTCCTAAAGCAAAATGTAATAGTTCACATTTCCGATGAAAAATATTTTAAATTTTAGCCAGGAACAGTTCCATTCATCCAAAAAGACAAAATTAAAAATAAATAGTTTTTTTAGTTGAAAAAGAAAAAAAATGTAAAACAAATTGTTGAATCTTCACGACACAAATACGAATTTTCAAATAAAATATTTACTTTCAATCAAAAATGGAATAGTTTAAGAGATAGATAAAAAAAGTTATAAAAAAACGCATTTCAACAAAGCAGTTAAAGTTTAAATACAATTAATAAATTTAGAACTGAAAAAGTTAAATTTTCAAATAAAAAAATTAATTTTCAACAAAAAAAATTAGTTTATCACATAGCATTAAAACTTTTGAATATACTGCTGAATTTTTCACAAAAATTACGAACTCTCAACAACAAATTTAACTGTTGGTATTTCAGACAAAAGGTAATTTCATTTTTTATAAAAAACCATGAATTCATAAAAAAAATAAATTCTTTAAACCAAAAAGACACATTTTGAACAAGAAAAAAAAATATTTTTTAGACTAAAAATAAAAAACTGCAAGTCTAATTGTTAAAATTTCAAGATAAAAATATAAATTTTCAACTAAAATGTTAACATTTAACCAAAAGATAAATCTTTAATAAAATAGATGAATTTTCTGCCAAAAATATTAAATCTCTACCCCAAAATAAAAAATTTTTAACTAATAAATATTAGTTTTAAAATAAAATTGAATAGTTTAATTTTCTTGTAAAAAATTTAATTTAAAAAATCTAATGAATATTTAACAAAATAGGTAAATCCTTAAACAAATGAAAATTAATCTTAAGCCAAAGAGTTGTATTTTTAAATAAAAAAGATGAATATTCAAATGAAAAATACGAATTTTGAACATAACAAATGTGTCAGCGAATAAAACAAATTTCAGCCCAGCTGTTAAAATTTCAATATAAAAATATGGTCAATTATCAACAAAAAAAGTATATACATAGTACATAAGATATTTCAGACGGCAAATATTATAATTTTCAATAATAAACAGTTCAATTCATCCAAAAAGACGAATTGTCAACATAATACTTGAATCCCTAAATTAAAAAAAATTAATTTTGAATCAAACAGCTGCAGTTTTAAACATAAAAGATGAATTTTCGACTAAAATTTTAAATTTTAACTAAACAGTTGAATTCTTAATTATTATTAAAAATATTTTTATTTAAATTTAAAAATACTTAAGTTCATCCAAAAAGACGAATTTAAAAAAAAAGTTGATTCCTTCCCTAACACAGAGTAATTTTAAAATAAATTTTGAACCAAGAAAGATGACTTCTAAATGAAAAATTTAATAGTTGATATTTAAACGAAAACAAATTTTAATTAAAAATCATAACAAGTCAGGATTATCCAAAAACGCGAACTTAAAAATACAGTGAACTTCTATAATAAAAGAACTTTTCGACCCAAAAAAATTAAAACATTAACTTTTAACCAAAAATAATTTTAAGTTTTACTGAGTTAACTATTAATTTAGTTCTTTATTTTATTTCACCAAAATATTATATTAGAATACTAGAAATTTTGCTTCGAAAATTAATTTAAATTTCTACTTTAATTTTTTTGTTTTTGTACTACATACTTTCAAATCGTTTTAGTTTCTTCTGTGTAAACTAGTTAAGAGCTTGCAATTTTCATTCGATTTGATTTTTTTTTTAAATGAAAGTTAGCTAAATTTGAAAAAAAATATATGTAAAAACAATCTTCTGTTACCATTTCTAGAAACTCAATGTAATTTTTAATGTTATAGACGCACGAATAATTGAGTAGTTTTTTTTATTAAGGGTTATAAGCTTTCAGTATTTTTAAAATACCCTAAATTTCAAAAATCATAATTTTTCAAAGTATGGGTAAATGTTTTTTCATTTTGGTCTAGAAAGCGTAAGAATTTGTCAACGAAGCTAAAATAAAAAAGTATAGTGACCATTCGTAAGCAAAAAATTAATTTTTCATTTTCCATTTCGCATAAGATAATGAAAAAATTATTTTTGTTCTTAAAATTGCCATTTAAAATTTAAGGAATTAAATTCAGAATAAATCATAATTTAAATTCTGGTCTAGGATTTAGAATTCCAATTTCGCTACTAAATTTTTGTAAACCAAGAATAAAACAAGAATTAAATTTAAGTGAAGATATTTAGGAGCGTGTTGTCCAAATTTGATTGCAGGTTTTTATTTATTTCTAAAAATTTTAATTAAAAATCGTAAAATATTGTCAGAAGACAGAAGCTTATTGAAGAGAGTTCCTTCAAATCAATGAAACACTTTTTCATTAGGACCATCCTGATATATATTAAAAAAATTATTAATTATGAACGCCTCTCGATTTTATCAATAAGGGTATAAATGTAATAGATCTTCCAATTGCTCTTCCCGCAAGTGAAAATGAATTGAGATTGAAATCGCTCCATTTGCCTCACAGATTGAATATTCATAATATTCATAAGTTCAAGTTGAAATGCATGCTAGTAGATTGCATATGTATGGCAGGAGGAATCTTCAATTATTGCATTTTTTCATTCGGATCTCCTCAAAGTTTTTTAAAAAAGAATTACATGGAACTTAAGGACATAGTGTTTGTATTTATTTCAGTTTCTCTATGTACAAATAATTTAATGAATAGCGAAATGGGGTAGCTTTTGGGTTTTCGTAGCCCCGGGCAGAAAATTCCTGTAGTTTCGGTCAGGTGTCTTATCAAATTTACCCCGCACCCTAGCCGACTTTACTCTAGCCGCATTTAAATCGTATCGCAACTGAATCTTACCCAGAACCCTGTACACCATCCGACTTTACGCCGTAGACACGCCGCCTTCAACTAGTACCCTAACCGACCTTACCCTGGTACATCATACTGTTATAAACAATTTCCAAGTAGACTGCTCCCTCCGACTTTAACTCGTACCATAATCGACCTACCCTTGTACCCAATACAACTTTATACCGTTTCCAAGTAGACTTTCTTCTGTTCTCTAGACGTCTTTGACTCGTACCCTAATCGACCTTCCCTTTTACCTCATCCAACTTTATCACGTTTCCTAGTGGAGTTCATGTCATACTCCATTCGAATTTAACTCGTACCCTAATCGACTTTACCTTGTAACCTATTTCACTTTATCCCTTTTTCTAGTAGATTAAATGTCGTACTCCATCCGACTTTAATTCGTACCCCATCCGACTTTATACCGTTTCCAAGTAGACTTCAACCCGTACTCTAGCCGCCTTTGAATCGTACCATAATCGACTTTCCCTTGTACCCCATCTAACTTTATTCAGTTTCCAATAGATTTCATGTCATACTTCATCCGAATTTAATTCGGACTCCATTCGACTTTAACAAGTACCCCATCCGACATTATACCGTTTCCAAGTAGACTTCAACCCGTACTCTAGCCGCCTTTGACTCGTACCCTAATCGACTTTCCCTTTTACTCCATCCGACTTTATTTAGTTTACTAGTAGACTTCATGTCATACTCCATCCGAATTTAACTCGTACTTCATCTGACTTTAAACTGTTTCCAAGTAGACTTCATCCCATACTCCAGCCGCCTTAGACTCTCACCCTAATCGACCTTCCCTTGTACCCCATTCC